>JAWNNH010000398.1:0-218710 GCA_035043045.1 Hirtodrosophila alboralis | reverse complement strand
CACGCGTACATCAAAGTCAAAGTCAATTACGATAGACAATTGTGTCGATTACGTGAATATCAAAACAAAAACCTTCTCTCTCCCTAATTGTTCAAAATTTGTCGAAAAATAAAACCAAATAAACCACAAAACATTCAAAGAGAAAGAGAGAGACAAAGTTCTAAAAAAGCCATGAATAAATAAATAATAAATAGACATGATTCATGGCAACAGCTTAGAAACAATAATCGAATAAATTGCATATTAAATGGCAGCTTAGATGATATCGATAAAGAGTACTATATATTATAGTTGTTGTTGTTTTTGTTGTAGGCACGTGCATTGAACAATTAAAATGCATTTTGTTGCAAAAAACAACTCACAGCTAATTGCATTTGTATTATGACATATGACATTTGAAAAACCCGCATATTAGAAACTAATGACATTCAATCAAGGAAATTATAACTAAAAATAGCACAGAAAAGGACATTCAGTCAGCAGAAGTGAGGGTAAGAGGTTGGAGTATGATATGTTTGTCTGTCAGCTCAAATTACCAACACCAAACAATATTTTATTAATTCGATTGCCGTTCTGTGGTAACTGAGTTGCCTCGCTTTTGCTGCTGCTGCTGCGGTTACCTCGGACTGTGGCTTGTGGCAAATTTATCACATTGTTTGTCGCTGAGCTGTGGGCAAACAAGTTTATTGGACAGGGCCCAAATAACAAAAATAATAACTAACAAGCAGATAGGAAATTTGTTTTCGGTATGTCGAAGTTTAAAATACACTTGCAGCGATGCAATTCCCTGACAAATAATAAATAATAAATTTCTAAAGCGATTTTTACAACAGCTTTTTAATATAGTGCTCTAATATTTAATAAATTAAGCCAAACTAATTAAAACAATATTTTCTTTTCATATAATAAAACAGCTTGGCTTAGAAGATATTCCAAAATTTTTAAATAAATAATAAAAAATAAACAAACTAATTAAAATAATAAAAAAGTCGAAATTGCAGTTTGTTTTTATAATATTTATAATAAAACAGCTTGATTCAGAATATATTCAACATTTTTTAATTAAATGTTAAATAAATAATAAAATATAAACAAACTAATTAAAATAATATAAAAGTCGAAATTGCAGAGTTTTTCTTTATATATAATAAAACAGCTTGGCCCAGAAGATATTCCAAAATTTTTCAATCAAATGTTAATTAATAATAAAAATTGAGTTAAAATATTATTTGACATTTAATTAAAAAATTTAAAAACAACTATTTTATTTAAATTTTAAATAAAAGTTGGCATGGAATTTTTGATATCCATTTTTATTTTCGGGTTAAAAAAAGAATTATTGCCAAATTTAATAAAAAAAAAAAATCAATAAATAATTCTTAGCTCATTATTTTTGTACATAAATATTACAATAATTGCAATCCCTATTTTTAAACCGTTTTTTAAGGCAGATACTAACAATTTTTTTTTTTTTAACTTTTAAATAAAAGTTGGCAAGTAATTTTTATTACCAATTTTTATTTTCGGGTTAAAAACAAGAGTTATTGGTAATTTGAATGATAAAAAAATGCATAATTAACTATTAACTCATAATTTTTGTACAAAAATATTATAAAATTTATGATCTCTGTTTTCCAGCCATATTTTTTTATCAGATACTATATAGTATAGTAATCCGATTCATCAACAAAACTAACAGGCTAGCTAACATTATAAAAGACAGATAACAGGATCGGCTATATAAGTATTTATATATAATTTATTGATATTGTAACACCTCTAATACCAACCAATAAAATTATAATACCCTCTACAAATCTCATTAAATGCAGATAAGCAGCATAAGCTCAAATATTGAACAAAAATTACAGAAAACTAATAAAAAATTAAAATAAATAATAAAAATGGTAAAATAAAAAAACAAACAATAAATTCAATTTGAATAAACATAAAGCTTATGTACAACAAGATGAACAATTTCGCGCTATATAACTAACAACATATGTAAGCCTATGTATCTCGCAACTGACAGATACAAACAGAAAGATACAAATGCAAATTTATATATACAAATAGAGCAAAAAATGACAGCCAAACTAATTAAAAACAATTTTCGAGTATACAAAATTCCAACTCTGGGGCAATTAAAAGCTATACAATTGAATTGTTTTAAAACACAGCAGATGAAATTTATTGGATTTGCTGCATTGGAATTATTAAGCCCACACTTGACAGCTGCAAATAATTTGCAATACATTTTATTTTTTCAATGTGAAGAAATGTTTTTTATATTTTTTATATATTATTTATATATTTTTTATATTTTTTATATATTTTTATATATTTTTATATTTTTTATATTTTTTATAGTTTTTATAGTTTTTATAGTTTTTATAGTTTTTATATTTTTTATATTTTTTATATTTCTTATATTCTTTATATTCTTTATATTTTTTATATTTTTTATATTTTTTATATTTTTCATATTTTTCATATTTTTCATATTTTTCATATTTTTCATATTTTTGATATTTTTTATATTTTTTATATTTTTTATATTTTTTATATTTTTTATATTTTTTATATTTTTTATATTTTTTATATTTTTTATATTTTTTATATTTTTTATATTTTTTATATTTTTTATATATTTTATATTTTTTATATTTTTTAGTCTGTGTCTACTCAACTGTACATGATCTAAAGACAATTTGAATTCGAACACAAGAGTCGAATTTATACACAAAAAAAAACTAGTTTCAAGCTAAACTTTAACTACAGTTAATGGATTTTTCTCTGCGCTTCTTTACCGCCAAAAAAGTGGTAAAACTTTGTCTAGCAATGGGCAACAAAAAATACTTTGAAACTCTGCACAAATTGGCAGACGGCCAGACAAATCATAGTGTGGGCTAATTTAGACACCTGAAAGTTGTTTGAATTTAGTTTTTTTTTCCCCAGTTTGATGATGACAATGGACCGGCGACGTCTGCTAGATAAGCGGAAATTATGGCTAAAAGTTGACAACATTTTTATCACATCAGTATGTGACATTTTCTGACAGCTTTTTTCTGTCTGTGTATCCCACTGACTAAGCAGAAAATTGCACTCAACAAATGTCTGCAACAGAATTGATATCAATTCAAATGGTTTTGCAGCAAACTCTTGACCTGCACTGTGGTGCAACCAAGTTGCCAATTGCCCTTCCGCTGTATTTTAATTAAGTCAAATGAAAACTGGCAGCAATATACAGCTGCAAAATAAAAAAAATAAAAAGATACAGACATACACAACGCTTATTTATATCTTCATTAAATAACGAGAAAATTGCAAATTTTTTAATAAACTTGGGCCACACGTGCCTCACATGAGCTCATCAAATGCAAAAACTTCACATCAAATGAAAAGCTGATGCTGAATAATTGAGCGAATTGAGCTAAAAGCTGATTAAGTGCGATATGATTTGCATATACTTGTGCTTTGGAATGATGAACTTTAAAATACTCAATACAATATAAAAATGTTTTATAGTATTTTAAAACAAAATTTGTAGACACTATTTAAGTGTTGATTTAATTTTTAGTTATTTAAGAGTTTTGTGCATTTAAAACTAATATAAAAATTTAAGTGTATCAAAGTTTAAGAATTCATTTATTCAATTTTTTTATTATTCATGTTTATTTCTATTTTTTTTTAATACAATTTATTATATTTAATTTATTTTGCTCAATTTTTATAAATTACTTTTTTAATTTATGTTTATTTTATTTTTTTTTATTTATATATTTATTTTATTTTAACTAATTTTATTTTAATTAATTTTATATTAGTTAATTTTAGTTTTAATTCTATTTAATTTTCATTTTTTCTATTTAATTTTATTATTTATCTATTTTTATTTTAATTTTTTTTATTCTATTTTTTGTAATTAATTTTTTTTTTCTATTTTATTTTTTTTTTTTGTTTTATTTTATTTATTTTTGTTTTATTTTATTATTTTTATTTGGTTTATTTATTTTTTTCAATGTATTTATTATTATTTTATTTTGTAATTTTTTATTTTATTTATTATTATTTTATTTATTTATATTTTGTATTATTTTATTTTTTTATATTTTATTTTATTTTATATTTTATTTTATTTTGTATTATTTTTTATTTTTAATTACATTTTTTTTCGTTTTATTTAATTTTTTATTTTGTATTTTGTTTTATTTTATTTTTTTTATTTGGATTTTTTTTTTATTTTTTTTTTAAATTTTGTTTTTTTTTTATTTTGTGTTATTTTATTTTTTTGGATTTTTTCCGAAAATAATTTTTTTAATTGCGAGAAAACACATATCAGAGTTTATATACCAAATTTCTTATAAAGACTTTTATAAAGACAGACTATATTTCAATTATACATATATATACTCCTTTTTTAAATAACATTGATAAGTTTCGCTATTAAAATTGTAAGAATGTAAAGCTGAGCTGTATAGTTTCCTACAAAAAACACACAAATCTTCCACTTCTCTATACAATTTGAAGAGCTGCCAAACAGCTCAATACATACACAAGTTTTATTTTCTACACATAAAATCTTAGTTTATTGTTATATTCTAAGCTCTGTATTATTTTCTTTGAGTGTAGACAGTCTTTTCTGGGGTGCGGCCTTTTGATCGATCATTGTTCGATATTTGATTTCTGATTTCTGATTTCATGTCGGCCAATGTGACAAGTTTATTGGCATAGTTAGACACAGAGAGTCTGAGGGTCATTAGGAACAGCGAATCGCATTAATCACGCAGATGGAAAGGCTTTATGGATCGTCATTCCAAAGTAGGGGTCATCATGGCTTTGACTTATGACTGTCAATTTAAAGGTTTTTTTATATTTTATTTTATTTTTTTTTGTATGTTTTTATGAAGACGCCGCTGGCTAAAAAAATGTTTAAACGCTTTCAAGCTTGTTAATTGTAGTTTAACTCTATTTTAAGTGGCAATTTGTTTGGCTTTGGGCTACGATTGAACAACAAAGTGCACACGATTTCAACTTGAACTACGAATTTTTGTTGAAACTTGAGTTGTAAATTTTTTGAATTGAACTTTTGATACTCTCTAAGCTAATAAATGTTAAGTTTAAATAAAGAGCATTTGGGTTATTAATATGTTAAGTGAAGAGACATGAATAAGAGCTCAAATTCAGATAGAGTTTTTCATAAATATCAGCAAGATTTAAGTTTCATAGACTGTGAGACTTGTACGTCTTTTTTTTTCCAAGTTTAGACACTCTACTTCCTACTCAAATGATGTCATTAAATGAGACTTCTGCTTTCAGAATAGATCATATTTATTTCTACATTTCTATAAGTTTTTATTTATATATATTTGAGTTAACAGTTCTGCCACAACATATTTCTATACTTATCAAAGTTGTGTAAACTCACGTTTTATGCAAACATTTCTTATCTAACTTGATAGAGCTTTTGCATAAAAATATTAAAAAATGAGAAACAACAATCGATGACTAAGAAAAATGCTCAATAAAGAAAATTAAGTAAAGATTGTTATCGCTGCTTATCTAAACCCCAAAACATACAACATTTTGCCACAAAGTTATACAAACAATAGTAAAAAAAACACAAAAAATATCAAAACACACTTGGAACCCAACCCAAAAGCTATTTTCAGATCGTGACTACAAATAAATTATACAACTTGTCGTTTAAATAAATGATGAGAACAATGCTCACGTTGATGATGATCACAATAATAATAATAATAATAATAATGATGATAATGATGAGGTTTCAGCTAAGCCTCATTAGCACCTACAGCTGAGTTGTCTTAACGCCTACAAAAGTTCTCACAATTGTCGACTTTAAAAACAGCAAATGGGGAAATTATTATTAACAAATTGCGTAAGAAAAAAACTGCCAAATTGTGTAAATTTATAAGATGAATTTGATACACAGAGACAAACAAAAATAGCGTAAAGTTAATCAACAAACACTCGACGCCAATTTTATTGATTAATACCTTTCGATTAGCGTGTCATAAAAATATATTTACTGTATATAGATGGGCATAAAGAGGGTTTAGAGGGGGGAGGTACAGTGAGCGGGGTTTGTGACCAAATTTGTTTTCAACATTTGGTTGCCAATAGGCGCCAACAAGTCCGCCAAAACAGGGCAGCTTTAAGTGACTTGGTAAATAAGAGCGAAACTTCGACTGAAATATACCCTTTAAATAGCTTTAATTTTTAAATAAAATACACTTTGAGAGGGTATAATAATTTTGTAAATATATGAAGAGCTGCTGAATAAAACGCAGAAAATAAAGAATAAAAACTGACATTAGAAATAAATCAATTTTGATTGAAAAACTTTAAATATTTGCAAAAAAAAAAAAAAAAATTATTTAGATGTAAAAAAATTTTCTTGGAAGCAAGATTTTACAATAAAGCTAGATTTTGAATTCCTTTAAATAAAAATAAAATAAAATTGAGCCGAAACCACAATTTAATTATTAATTAACAGGGAGCCTTGACACGGCATTAAAAAGAAGAAAAAATGCAAAATTAAATTAAAAATTTCATTTAAAGTAAATAAAATAAAATTGAGCAGAAAACCCAATTAAATAATTATTTAACAGGGATCAATGAGAGCCTTCAGACGGCATTAAAAAGAGAAAAAAATTGCAAAATTAAATAAAAATTTCTAATAAACTAAATAAAATAAAATTGAGCCGGCAAACCAATTTAATTATTAATTAAAAGGATTTATAGAGTGCCTTGAGACGGCATTAAAAATAAGAAAAAAATGCAAAATTAAATAAAAATTTTATATAAAACCCAACTCTAATAGTTTTACATGTTTAGCATTGTTTAGGTAGCAACATTTTGATTAAAGATTAATAATTATTAGTAACAAACATAATTGGATTAGAATATCATCAGCCCCAACTCAATTAGTTAAATAAAGGTTTCTCATTTCTTTTGTGTCAACATTTCCTTTGTTTACCCTGTGCGCTTACAGGGCATAACAATCAAGTTAATTTTTATAATACTTGGCTCTTTGTAGAGAGACCCAACTGGCCGGGTCGAAAAATCGACAGGCCTGTTTTTGGCCCTCTTGTGTGTGGCTACACACAGCCATGTTTTTAAGTTATAAATAAACCAAAATGCTCCACCCAACAAAAACCCACACGAGACCCCAAGAGGCTTCAAGTGGCGCTTCTCTCTCTCTCTATCTCTCTCTTCTGCTCAGCTCAGTTCTGGCCATATTTGCAGCTTTAGTTAGCCAGGTTTTTTTTGAAATTCAAAGTTGTTTTTATTGCATTCCATAATTTGTAGTCAGTTTTTTGCTTTTAGGCCGAGCTACTGTGTAAGCTTGGTCTGCTTGATTTTTATTTATTTTTTTGGGTTGTCTATCTATGTCTGTACCCTGCTCTTCTCTACCCCCCTCTTGACAGTTTAGTGCTCTTCACCAATTGCCGTTGCTTTTATTTTTACTGCTACTGTATTTTTTACAGCTTGAAATCGCAGAAAATCGAGACTTGAAAAGCTGACAGCAAACTTGGCGTGCAAATTGAAAAAAAAAATTACGTTCTATCAAATGAAATTTAAGTGAACTGCAAATGGGCGGCGTTGACATTGAGAGCGCAATTTTGCAATTTATTTATCGATAGGCCGACGACTTATCGATTACAGACACAGGCGAAAAAAAACACTAAAAAAAAGCGGTAGCTGCGAGCATTTCAAGCTAAATGGAAAGGAAAAATATATAACATTCGATGATTGGCAAACGAAATTGAAAAAACAGTTTGCCATCTGTTTTTTTTTTTGTTGTGTGGAGGTTAAAAGCAATAGATAAATAGATAGCTAGAGTTAGATGGAGAGCAAAAGATATAACTAGAGACAGCTACAACAACAACAACAACATCATTCACTTCGATTTATGTTTTATTGAAGGCAATTTCTCGTTTAGTTTTCGTTTTTGCAAAATAATTGCCAGATGTGAAATTGTTTTCTATTGATATAAATTTAGCAATCAATTTATTTTAGCAAAGTCATGGGAGCCACAAAGTTGAAGGCGATGCGTTTAAAAAGAGGAAAAAAAATACTTCCCTCTCACTTCTTATTGTTTATAAAACGGAAATTAGAACAATTGCTGATTGCTTGAGGTTTTGTTTAAAGAGGAAGTTTCCCCAAAAGCCATAAATAAAAGCAACTGAAGCGGAAGCCATAAATGAAGAGTTAAGTTTTTGCAATTGTTTTTAGATAAATATATCTGATATATGTTGTAGAGTTAAAAGGCGTAAAATATATCTGATAAATTCAGAGAGAAAGTTGGAAAGACAGCAGGGTACTTAGAACTATACTTCTGCTCGCTGGAAATTAATTGAATAATATTTTATATTTATATTTAAAATATAAAAAAGTATATAAAAAAAATAATAAAAAAAAAATTATATAAAAAATATAAAAAAAATTTAAAAAATAAAAATATATATAAAAAAAAATATAATGAAAAAATATATATATAAAAAATATATATATAAAAAATATATATAAAAAAAATATATATAAAAAAAATATATATAAAAAAAATAAATATAAAAATATATAAAAAAATATATATAAAATAATATACATAAAAAAAATATATATATAAAAAATATATAAAAAAAAAATATATATATATATAAAAAAAATATATATATATAAAAAAAATATATATATATATAAATAAAAACATCAAAAATATATATATATAAAAACAACAAAAATATATAAAAAAAATATATAAAAAAAAATATAAAAAAATATAAAAAAAATATATAAAAAAAAATATAAAAAAATATAAAAAAAATATTAAAATATATAAAAAAAAATATAAAAAAAAATATGAAAATAAAAAAAAAATATACGAATATAAAAATAAATATGAAAATAAAAAAAAATATGAAAATATAAAAAAAAAATATGAAAATATAAATAAAATATGAAAGTATAAAAAAAAATATGAAAATATAAAAAAAAAAATATGAAAATATAAAAAAAAAAATATGAAAATATAAAAAAAAAACAATTGTGAGAAATTTCTATAAATTCTCTGGCATTTCCGCTGAAACTTTTGTTGATTTCATAAAACATCACTTAATTAAATTCTACAACTCGTTGCTTACAAAATGAGTTTGTAACTTGAATGTAATTAAATAAAAAAATAAATAAATAAATAGCTTGCAATAGCTTTCTGTACAAATCTTGTTTAAGCTTTAAATACGCTGCAATTTCGTAAATTATTTTTTATTAAAAAAATGCGCGGAATGCGGTTAACAAAACAGCAAACAAGACAACAACAATATCAGAAGTTGACTGTCAGAGAGACATTGACTGCGGCAACAAATTAAATGATTCATTGACTCACTTTGTCACACTGAATTAATTAGCCAGGCTAAATAAAATAAATGATTTTCTTTCTCTTTTTGCACTCTGTGTCAAGTGTGCTCTCACTTGAACTTGAAATGAAATTTTAATTGCAAACATATTTAAATGCCAATAAACATGTAAACGACGCCAAGTTCTGCAAGTTTTTATTTTATTTTGTTTTTTTTTTTGTTATATATGCCTATAAATAGAAGCACAGTCAATGAATTTTTAGTGGTTTTTGCCATCAGTTTTTATTGTGGTTTTATTTTATTTTATATATATATATATTATTTTTTTGCATTTGACACGTTTTTAAAATGTGTCTGAAATGATTACTCAACGTTCGTGTAGCTTTGTGACTTTAGCATAGCTGAGACTTAGCTGTAAAAAAGCTAAAAATGCATTGAAAATAAATATTAATTTATGAAGTTTTATTTAATAAACATTAAAGTACATTTTAGCATCAGTTAAAGAGTTTATTTGAGGCTAAAATGTGCATAAATTCGGCTGTAAATTGTTCACAAATTTAGTGCTTATGTTTGTCGTGAATGGGCTGCATAAAAAATGAGCAAGAAATTTTTTGTTAATCCTCACTTTACTAACTCTGCTGCAACACAGTTAAAATACATTAAAAATAATGCATAAATTAATTAATTTAAATTTTTAAAATACATTAAAAATAATGCTTCAATTTATTAATTTAAGTTTAAATGATTGCCGTGAATGGGCTGCATAAGCAGAGCCTCGCTCTTGATCAACACTATAAATTCCAGTCATTTATTAACTACATCATTTCTCTGCTTCTCTTTTTTTTAATCTCACTCTGCATCACTTGAACATTCGCTGAGAGCTCAAATTTCTTATTAATTTTGATTGATGACAATGATTATGACTCAGTCTGTCAGTTGTTGGCCATGATCAAAGGGGGTTTGAATAAAAAAGGGGGGAACAGGCATAGCTTGTCTGACAACATTATAAAAGTGGGCAAATGAGCAGAGCTTGAAGAGAGGGGGATAAAAGTGAAGAGCACTGGTTAATTGGATTAGGTGTGAATATTAAAATTAAGTGTACATGTCAATGGCAAATGATTTGTTGACAGATGTAAATATATAAAAAAATATATAAATACATATATAAATAAATATATAAATAAATATGTAAATAAATATATAAATAAATATATAAATAAATATATAAATAAATATATAAATAAATATATAAATAAATATATAAATAAATATATAAATAAATATATAAATAAATATATAAATAAATATATAAATAAATATATATATAAAAATTGTTCAACCTGACTAACTAAATGGCGACTCACAAGCAGGTCAAACTATATAAATTAGAAAACTGAAATTTTTACAGTATTTTCCTATTATATCATAGGTTGGAAGTTTGAAAAAATACTATCAAAAATTTATCGAAAAATTGGTGAAAAATGCATTTGAAAATTATATAAAAATCTAAGCTGAATACAACTGTATTACTAGACATACAATATAATATAATTATATAGAATAAAACGGAACTAAACAGAATCAAATAAAATAAACCTCTGTTGCCATATAACAAAACCCTACAAATTACTTAATACCTTTTAAACAAACTCTCGACAATCGCTTTTAATTTATCAAACAATCTACAATATCTCTACATACTTTGTAAACAATCTAACTATTAAAAAACATTGTAACAAAAGTTGAGATATTTTGTTAAACGAAAAATTTAAAAACTCAGCTGAGAATTATTTCAATTTCGATTGAAATTCCAATTTCCATTTCAATTTCCATCGCTTAATCGCTTCGAGTAGGAATTTCAAATGAATTGAAATAAAAACAAATAACTTTTAACAATTTTTATTATTCTTTTCTTTTTTTATATATGTATTTTGTTTGATTGTAACTTTTGTTTCTCTACGTTTTTTGAATTGTCAGGCAACTTTTATTTGTTTTTACACATCTGCCGCAGAACGGAAATGTTTTTGTTCTTTTGTTGCCCCAAACGACGACGACGACGTGCCCCAAAATGGTTCACTGCACTTGAATTGTGATGAATAGGGGCAACCAGTTGGAGGAGTAAAAACTGGGGCTTGGTTGGGTTTTTGAGGCATAGAGTCAAAAGAAGAGTTGTCAACGCTTTATCTGTTGTCTACAGCAAACAATAGTTAAAAAACAAAGCGGATTTTACGCTGCAATTGCTGTGGGTGCCACAAGTTGCAGGTGCAGCCTTATAGATAAGCACGAAGGTAGACAAGTGCCGCCTGACACTGTTTTTATTTTTTTTTTTCGTTTTAAAAAGTTGTTCCAAAAAGTTGCAATGAATGATGAAATTGCTTGCAGAGAGTATTTGGAATAAAGTTTGAATATGCCTTCAAAAGTCAGCACAACTTTATATAATTAGTTTTTAATATCAAGTTTATGCCGCTTAAATATTTATATTTATAAAATACTAGTTCTTATGGCGTGCGTTGCTACGCTCTTGCTTCAAAAAAAAATAAAATATATGTACTATTCATATTCTACAATGTCACAATGATTGTAACCTACTGTGCCACATATTAATATTCTTCGAATACACTCAGGTATATTAAAGAGTTTAAAACTGAATAAATGTTTAATCAAAAACTAAAATAAAATATATAAACAAGAATGCTAAAATTAAATTAATAGTTTTTTTTTCGCCTGACTTTACTACGATTAAAACAAGAAATTGTATATTATTTTTTCGTTCAATTTGAATATAAAAATTTAGTTCCGATTTTCAACCTCCGTTTATTTAGAGTTTTACTTTTTATGCCGAATTTTCCCTCCAAGTTAAATACATTTTTTTATTAATTTAAATAGGTATAATAAAGTGTTTAAAACTGAATAAATTTTTAATCAGAAATTAAAGTGCAATATAAAAACAAGGATTAAATTAATAGGATTTTTTTCCCCTCATTTTACTACAATCAAAACAAGAAATTTTATTTTATTAGTTCTTTCAACTATTTAAATTTTTATATTTCGTCGTTAAGTCGTTTAAATCTTTAACCGCCGATTAAACTTTTTATGCCGAATTTTTATCCCAATTTAACTACATTTTTTGTTAATTTAAATACTCTATTTACTTCAACACTTACCACCATTCGCATTTATTGTATTTGCCTCCTTGGCATTGCCGGCATTATTATGCAAAATGTCGGACAAGGATAATGAGGAGGCTATGAGCTGTCGTTTCTCCTCAAAATTAAGAAAATCCATAGAATTGCTGCGTTGCGGTGAGACAGTAATTGTAACAGATTTTTGCATTTTGGCCACAACGCACAGCTGTTGCTCTAACTCTGCAGCAGCAGCGGCAGCTGTGGCAACATTTGGTGAATCCGGCGGTGATAAGGAAGCCGGATGATGATCAATGCCATCGGTTAGATCCGGCGGTGGCAAAGATTGTTGTTGATGTTGCTGCTGATAGGCTAAAGCATGTTGCTGTTGTTGCTGCTGTTGCTGACTGAAGTAGGCAAATGCCGACTGCGATGTGGCAGCATTGTATGAGGGTGGACCCAGCGGTGCGGCATGTGCCACACGTGAGGCAGCCGCCGGGGATAGCTGATAGCCAGAGGCGGGTGAAGAAGCATCTGGCTGATCGTGTCCATTGATGGCGGCCACCAGTGTGGCCAAATTATTGCGACTTGTATTGCTGTTGGCATACTTGGAGCCAGCTCCATTTGACAGCTGCAACTGTTGCTGCTGTGCCTGGAATTTATGTTGCTGCTGCAACTGTGCCAGCAACTGTTGCTGCTGCTGTTGATACGACATGTTGGTGTTTGTTTGTTAGTATGCCCAAGTCCCGTAATCCATTTCGTTGTTTCGTTTTTTTTCTATTTTAATTAATTACACACACGACATACAAATCGCGTGGGTTGCTCATTTAGTTTGTCACACTTTGTTTGTTTCACTTTCTTGGCTCACTTTCTGTTTCGTTTTCACTTTTTTTGTTAATTACTGCAATTAAGCAATTAAAATACACATTTTAATGACATGCCTCAAGAGGCGACAACAACAACAACAATAACAATAACATCTAGAGTTGACATTAAGAGTTGACACCCTTGGCAGAGCATTTTATTTGGTTAGTTTATTTTTAGACTTTTACTTTGCATTAAACACGCACATATCATTATTATATTGTGCACACTGTGGCAATATTTATTTATTTATTTTACTAATTAATTTATTATTATTATCATTACTTTTTTTATAACAATTTTATGGCTATTTTATATGTGCTTAATGTAAGCACATTGCTTGTTGACAATATTATTTTCACTTGTTTGAATTTAGAACACAAAATAATTATAAAAAAAATATAAAAAAATAAAATAAAAAAAATAAATAACTAAATAAAAAAAAAAATGTAATGTAGAAAACTAGGCTGCCTTTTATACTGACTACCAAAGCCGCTTGAGAATTATAGGCGCAAAAAAAAATGAAAAAAAAAAATTAATGTAGAAACCCAGGCTATCTTATATACTGACTACCAAAGCCGTTTGAGAATTATAGGCGCAACAAAAAAAAAAAATAAAAAAAAAAATAAAAAAAAAATAAAATAAAAAAAAATAAAATAAAAATTTAATGCAGAAAACCAGGCTGCCTTATATACTAATCACCAAAACCGCTTGAGAATTATAGGCGCAAAAAAAAAATAAATAAATAAAAAAAAAAAATTTAATGTGGAAAACCAGGCTGCCTTATATAGTGAGTACCAAAGCCGCTTGAGAATTATAGGCGCAAAAAAAAAAAATTAAAAAAAATAAAATAAAAAAATTAAAATTTAATGTGAAAAACATCACGACATCTCAATTCACATTGGTTCACTTCACTAAAAGAAGTGGCTGAACACTCTCCCAATGCACTACTGGCGTTTGCCAAATGTATTAAAACTCTTCAGGAACAAAATCATCAATAACGACCTCAATATCCGGCAACACTAAGGACCAATTATGGTCTATGTGAGATCATCATTTGGTGATCAACCGGTATAACCTAACCTAACCTAATGTGAAAAACCAGGCTGCCTTATATACTAACCACCAAAGCCGCTTGAGAATTATAGGCGCAAAAAAAAAAAATAATAAATAAATAAAAAAAAAATAATAATTTAATGTGGAAAACCAGGCTGCCTTATATAGTAAGTACCAAAGCCGCTTGAGAATTATAGGCGCAAAAAAAAAAAAAAAAAAAAAAAAAAAAAAAAAAATAATTTAATGTGGAAAACCAGGCTGCCTTATATAGTGAGTACCAAAGCCGTTTGAGAATTATAGGCGCACAGGCGTGCAAAAAAATAAACTGCCCCTACAAGTATTTTAATTTCTTCTTTCGGTAAAATTTAAACGATTAATTGAAAACAAAATATAATACAAATATCGTTTGTTTTATATTTTAGAACGTTATTTTTTCCTAAAAGTTTCATACTTTCCCCATTAATTCTGATAATTTTATTTATTTTTGTATTTAATTGTCAGAAATTTTACTATAAAAAAATTGTTTACAATAATTTAGTTTACATCATCATTAACTAAATTATTCTAAGAAATTTTTTATATTAAAATTTCACGAAATTAAATAGAAAAAAAAATTTTAATAGACAGGCAGTAATAACATTTAATAAAAAGAATGATAAATATATTTTACTACGTTTATATCACGAAATTCATATTTTTTTAATTATGCAAATTCATTAAATGCATTAAAAAAATACACATTAAAAGCTAAAAATCAAAGCTAAATTCATAGCATTTAACAAACATTCATGAATTAAAATTTCTGCAGACATTTGAAGCCCATTTATTAAAATGATTTTGCAAAAATTTTTAAATACAGCATACATAAAATGCAATTAATGTTTCAATGAAATGCATAAAATGTCATAAAAAAAAACAATAAGAAAAGTAACTCAATGTAAAGTGTCATTCAGTAAAATGTTTTCAATTTTCTTAAAAAAAAAAAAAATTAACTTAAGCTGCATATGTAGGGAAAAGGAGGCTGTGGCAACAACCACAACAAACAGCCACTTGTCATCTCAACGTTGCCACATTGAGAGGCAGATGAAGTTGCAAATGGAGTTGTGAGAGTTGTGGAGTTGGAAATGGAGTCGAAATCGTTGAAGAGTCTCAAAATTGTAACCATATGCAATGCCCCCTAGGGTCACTTGACTTGAAACAAAAGCAAAAAATGAAATGAAATAAAAATTGTGAAAAAAAAATTTGCGACAATGGGCAGAACTCTGTCAAAAGAAGGAAATGTAAACAGCAGGTGTGTGTTTCCTGTAGAAGGGAAAAAGGATTGTGTCCTGCTGAGAAATTGAGTGAAAAGAAGAAACAAAAGGTAAAAAACAGTAAAGTTAAAATAGAAGTTAAATTTAACATCAAAAGAAATTCTCATTTAATTCTCCATAATTTTTAACGCGCATTTTAACTACAAGCTGTTTGATTTAAGCGCCTTAAAAATTTAAAAAAAATTTTACAACACAGTGTTAAATTCAATAAACATGAATATTTCTTTTCGTAAAGCCAAATTGTTAAATGATGTGTGAAATGCATTTGAAATAGATATTTACAAATAACAAGAAAAAAAATTCAAAGTAAACGTTAGCATTTTATTCAATCCGTTTACCTTTTTGGCTCTAAAGTCATTCTAAATCTTTTCAACGAGACAAGGTAGCTGCTGCTGCTCTTCCCCCTATCCTTCCCTACGGGTCAACGACGAGCAAATCCTTGAGCAAACCAGTTGCCAGTTTGTTCCTTGCCAGACAAATCTTATTAGAATACTGTGCATGCTTTGCTTAAAGGTAGAGAAGAGAGAAACTGAGACAGAGAGACAGAGAACTGGCTAACAGGTCAGGTAGATTTCAATTCTGGTTGAGTTTGAAAATGCAGATACAGATACACAAAGGTACACAAAGACAGGTAAAGCGCAAAACGAAGCAGATGATGACAGGATATACCAAAAAAAATAAATAAATAAAAAAAAACCCTGAACAAAGGGCACAGAGAAAAAAATTTCAAATTCAATCTGCGTATCGCTCCTAGACGTGGCAGCCACAACATCAAAAAAAATAAAAATAAAAAACAAATCCAACAACATCAAGAGAAACGCATGTTTATTCAATGCTCTTTAAGACAAAAACATGGAAAAAATCTTCAACAATGTATGTAACTAGCCACTGAATAAGAAGAGGGCCAAGAATTAACTATAAAACAGAAGGAAAATTTAAGTTTAGTTTGCAGAAGTTTTAATTCCCTTTTAAAACCAACTATAATAAATATTGAGGTATATATAAGAATACTAAGCTTTTATCAAGTAAAAATTTAATTTAAGAAGATTTGCAGAAGATTTAATTCCCTTTTAAAGGAAACTATAATAAATATATAATTGTAGAATATATAACGATAATAAAGTTATATCGACTAAAAGTTCAATTTAGCAACGATAATAATCCCATTTTTTGTATTGTATTTTTTTTCATTTAATATAATGTGATATTGAGTAAATTTCCTGAATTTTGAGATCACAGGTTAAATGTCTGAGGCTACAGATAATATTCTTAAATGAATCTCCCTAACTATTCAGAACCTCCTGAAAGAGTCTGAAGGACAATGTAATTGTAATACATAAAAAATATATTTAATTTTTATGAAGCATAATCAAACTATAAAATTCAGTTTAGTTGGTATTTAAAAACCAAAAGGATTTTAATACAATAATTCTTTATATTACCAATGATTCCTTTAACAGCTATAAAATATAGTAATCTAATTTTGAAAAGAGCCTATAAAAACCTAAAATTGATCATTTTAATAGAGTTTTATTGAGGAACAAAAATATTGATCTTACAATTTCTATCAATTTTTTAGGAAAGCTATTTTATTCTTTAATTAGATTCAGCTTATTTTAAAACATTTTCAAACCTGCTGCAGAAGAAACAATTTCAGCCAAGTTTTATTAAAATAACTTTAAAACTGAGAGAGTAATTAGTATAGCAAAAAGACATTAGCATATAGCTAGATTCTAAACAGAAATATATATATTTTTTGGCATTAAATCGCCTTTATTTTTCAAAAGGAAAAAATTTGTGGTAAATTTCAGATAATTGAGAAAAATGAGATATTGGTTGTAATATCACAAAAAGACGTTAAAATATAATTAAATTCTAGACAAAAATATATAAATTTTCTGGCTTTAAAAACGCTTTTTTTCAAAGCGTTACAACACTGCTAACAAAAATCATAATATTCTCTAAAAGAGTATCAATAAAAAAAAACTAAAAATTAAAAAGCATAGAACTCAAAGTTGGGCGAAACTTGGCTAACTGTAACCACGATTGTAGCTGTTGCTGTTGCTGCTGTTTTTTGTTGCTGCTGTTTAAAGTTGTTGCTGTTGTTACTGTTGTTGCTGTTAGTGTTCCAGTGCGCTGACTTTGGCTCGTTAGTTTGGGGCTATTTGGCTTTGGGATTTGGCGCGCGCCGCTTGTGGCGTATTAAAAAAACGCGGCCAGAAAAAAAAAGAAAAAAAAATATATATGTAAGAATTCGAGAATTGGCAAAATGTGGAGCAGTTGGCGCTAAGCTTCAATGCTGGCCAAGTGACAGCAACAACAGCAACAACAAAAAGACTACAATAGGCCATCTAAGCATTAAAATCAACAACAACAACAACAACAATTACAATATGAAGCGTTTTATGGCAGAGAAAATGCTAGCAACATTTATTTTAACGACTGTCCATTGAGGCAAACATGGTCCGAGCAAACTGTATTGGGAAGGGGAAGGAGGAAAAAAAATATACATATATCGGGAAAAAGAATATTGCAAATGCGCTATAGTAGACTCTAACATACTCTGTTGACAGCTGTTAAATTTTTAACATAATTAAAATACCTGTCTAAAAGTTAAATTAAAATTTCAAATGCCCAATCAATCGAGAGAAAAAGCCAAAAGCCTAGATATTACACAATCGATATAATTTGGACAGTTATCGGGAATATAAAATAAGGAAGTATATATATATACATATTCTATGTTATTAGGGAACATAACAAGTTACATTTATCCCTATTAACAAAATTTCTTTTTAAGAAAAATTTATTTTAATAAATTAAGTACCTATTTTTTAGTTATACTAATTATGGCAAAACAATTTGAAAGCATTGCAAAACATATAAAAAATCATTTTAGATAAAAATCCATTGCTTTTTAATTCTAATTTTGGCAATTACTTTTCAATTCACTTTACTTTTGCATGTGGATTGACATGCACAAAAATCAGGAGGTTTGCGGAAATGAAAGCACGTTTTTATGTGCTTTGAATCCGAATTCACAAGAATCATGTGAATAAGTGAAATAGGAGCTTGGCCGATTGTGGAATTTTCTACACAAAAGTTGAAATTTTTAAAATTCTTTTAAAGTAAAAAATTCATGAAAAAAAAAAAAAAAAATAAAATAAATAATTTTTAAAAATTGAAATAAATCAAAATAGAGGAAAAAAAACATGAAAAAACGAATATTTCGCATACAAATTTTTTTCATAAAATAAATAAAATAATAAAGTAAATAATTTATAAAAATTGAAATAAATCAAAATTGAGAAAAATTGAGGAAAAACCATGAAAAAACAGATATTTCGCATACAAATTTTTTTCAGTTTTAAGAAAATTATCTGAGTTAGAAATCCTGGATATTAAATGATGGTTTTTCTCTAATACTTCAATAAAAGTTCCTCAACGGAATTTAGGAATTCGCAACCATATAAAACAACATATGGAAAAGGGATAGAAAGCTTATATGATTCCAGGGTATATATGAAAAAGGGACAATTAAATTAGCAAAAAAGTGCGTTGGGCAGCTGTGGTTAGTGAGGTTGGTAAGGGGCAGAGGGGGAGCTAGCTTGCCTCTTGCGGTGGCGGCATATTGCACACATGTGAAACGGAAAAACGATGACGCTGGCAACTTGTAACTTGCAACATCAGCGCTGCATATTAAATATGAAATGGGAAAAAAAAGCTTGAAGCGTGTGTATGTGTGTGTGAAAAGCAAATACAACAACGCAGCAGGCAGTGGAGCTGCAACAACAACAACAACATTAATAACAACAACAATAAAAGCAGCAGCATACAATGGACTGACTGTGGGTCTCTTGTGGCAAGTTCATTGAACCTTTACAGTTCAGTAGTTTAGCGATTTTTTATGCCACTGTGGCAACGCCAAATGCTCCAGGGCACGTGGGGCAAAACAGCAGTGGGCTGTTTGGTTTGGCTTTTCGGGGGCAAAAGCTAGCTTTTGGGAAAGCCAAAAAAAAGATAATAAAAAAAAACAACAATGGTGTGTGCAAAAGATCAAGCGAAATAGAAAGGAAAGCGCTGAGAAAAACTACAAAATGGATAAGACAAACAAATGATGAAACGGGCAGTGGGGGAGGGGGGGGATTTGGAGTGAAAAATATGCAACTAATGCGATTTGTAGCAGGCTCTAAAATCAAAAGAAACTGAGATTCATATATGTATGTATGTACATAAATCGTTGGCGCCTCTAGCGCCAAAATCCAATCAAATCCAATTAAGAGCAGCAACAACAACAACAGCAGCAGCAGCAGAAAAAATGGAACTTTGTTCCATTACTCGAGTCTCGAGCACGTTTTGTGTCATATGTAAACTCGGCAGCAGCAGCAGCAAACAACTTGCAGCACACGCGACTCGAAACAGAAAACAGAAACACAGAAGCAGCAACAAAAGCAAAAGCAAACAACAAAGCCAAAGTAGCCGCCGCCGCCGTCGCAGCAGCAGCTAAAACTCTGCAGCGGCAAAAAAAAAAAAGAAACAGAAAAAGCAACAATAGCAAAAGTAACAGTAACAGAAGCAGCAGCAGCGGCAGCAGTCACAGCAGCAGTCGCAGTCGCAGCAGCAGCAACGGCCACCGACCGAACGAATGCTCTCTGACCAGCGCAGCTGTCACACAGAACTAGCACAGTGGTGCAAGGGGTTTAAATAAAGAGCGTAAAT
This sequence comes from Hirtodrosophila alboralis, assembly GCA_035043045.1. Classification (NCBI taxonomy): domain Eukaryota; kingdom Metazoa; phylum Arthropoda; class Insecta; order Diptera; family Drosophilidae; genus Hirtodrosophila; species Hirtodrosophila alboralis. The sequence goes on along the minus strand of JAWNNH010000398.1, from coordinate 198,253 downwards.
TAAAAAATTGCAATTAGATTGAGCACAAAAGTTTATAGAGTCAGTTAAGCAATAATAATAATAAATTAGAATTTCAATATGTAGCCACAGTATATAGCTAGCTAAAATAAAGCCAAAAAAGATCCAATTAATAGCTCTATTCATAACAACATTAAAGAAAATATTATTCAAATATTTTATATATAAAAAAAATTGTTTTTTGCAAGAAGTTAACAGGAAAAGCGTAATATAATAAATAACTACAGTTTGTTTAAATAATATATTTCTCAAACTTAATGCAATTGTGTAGGCGAATTCTATTATTTAATATATATTTTTTTTTAATGTTTAAGCCAGTATTCAATTATCTAAAACCCACTGTTTCACACTGGCTTATACAGCGTGCACATACACACAAATACGCATATCAAGTCGACACACATACATATGTATGTAATTGCAAGTGTATGTATGTGTATGTGGGGTTGTTGCTAATGGAACACAATTCACGAGGGCGGCTGCTGCTGCTGCAAATGGAGGCATTTATACTAAGTCTCATCGTCTTGCTGTCTCCCTTTTAGTCTGCATTGCAAGAACACTAAAACAAAAACAACAACAAGAACAACAAAAGAGAAACAGACAGCAAAAACCATTGAACGCCAGACAACACACAACAACTGAGAGACTAAAGTTGGCGTCGGCGTCAGCGTCGACGTTGACGTCAACTTCAGCGTCGGTGTCAAAGTCCAAAGCTGCAAAAAGTTTTTATGCTTTGGAGTAGCACGCGTTTTTTTTAGGCTAAGGGGGCGTACGAGGGCGACAAAGCGTCGCAGTTAGTGCCTTGAAATATTCGCATAAATTTAAATTTGCGCGCAAATGGCGCCCGCAAAACAACAACAGCAACAACAACAAATGTTGGTATGTGTTGGGGTTGTGTTGGACTGTGTAAATGCGTTTTATGGGGTTGCTCAGCTTTCGGATGCTGTCGCTGCTGCTGCTTGGGGGTTGTGTGCGGCGGGGCGGTGAACAAAAGCACAACAAAAAGTAGTAAAAATCGCAGCAGACAGTCAAGAGTTTTGTGCGAGCGAGAAGGAAAGCAATAAAAATGAAGCACAATGTAAAAAACTACGACCATCTCCCTCGCACACTGTACGTTTTTGTAATTTCAATTACAAGCGAAACAGAGAAAAAAATAAATTATCGTCTAGACTTGTAAGTAGATAAAAATATTCTCCAAAAGGAAATTACACACAAATATGTTAAGGAAAAAATTGTGAAATTACGTGTAAAATAATGTTGCAATTCCGTGTCGAACCAAAAGCATTTCTGATAAGGAAGTAAATGCAGGGAGGTGAGGTGATTGGATATTGCAACATAATTTCACGGATAAGATAACCACGGAACTGGGCAATCAAACACGATGTAGCATGTTAAAATTCAATTCAATTTGAAAAAACACAAAAGCCGAAAATCCAAACAAAAATACTAACGGCAAAGAGAAATGGAAAGGAGGGAGAGAGAGCATATATTATTTATAATTTATACACATAAAAAATAATAATAATAATAAATATTTTAATAAGCTGTTGATTTTTTCACTCTTTGTTTTGTTATTGATTTCACTTTTTTTTATTTCATAAATATTTCATGCTTTTTTTTTTGTACACAAATTGCCGCGCTGCCGCCGTCGACGTTAACATCGTTCCCGCAGTCGGCTGCTGCTGCTGCTGTTACTGTAGTTGTTGTTTTTGTTATGTATAACAGAAATAGAAAAACGAAAAACTACGATTGTTGTTGTCATTGTTGTTGATGTTGGCACCTGTACGTCGCTGCCAACGTCAATGCTGACGTTTAGCAGCTGCTTATGCTTTTTTTGTTGTTCGTTTTTGTTTTTTGTTTTTGGTTCATTGAAATTTTAATTCACACCTGCACTTTTCATTTGCTTAACAATCATATAAAATTGTACAAATTTATTGGAATTTCATACAAAACAACAACGAGAGAGCACGAACAGCGGCAGCAGCGCAGAATGCGATGTTGACGTCAACGTCGACTGCGACATCTCTGCTTCAGAAGTTGTAAAACCGGATTTTCTTTTTGGGCGCTCTGTGTAGTTATGTAGTTGTAGTTGTACTTGTTGTTGTTGCCTTTTGCACTTTATTTTCCTTTCATATTGAAATGAAAAACCAATTTTTGATTAAACACAAGTTATTCTTTTTTTTTGTTTCTTCATTTTTATACGTTTACAGCAGCCATAATGCGGCTGCTTATTTCACTGCTGCTGCTTCTTCTTTTTCACATTCCATAGAACGCTGCCATTTGTTTACCCGCCGCGGCGGCGTCGTTGTCGTTCTATCTTCCTCTTTCTCTCTCTCTCACTTCTTAATTCCCACTTACACTTGCCTGCAGCTGTCGATAATAATTTTCGCAAGTATTTGCGTGTTTGCTTCTCAGCTTTGCTTATTTATGATTTACTAATAATTTATTAATGCACAAATACAAACTCACTTGACACACATAAGCGCACAGACACACGCACACTATTTACCGCAACGCGATGCGATGCGACGCGCAGCGAAAAACAAGCGTTCGAAACGAATGAAAACACAAATAAAATATGTATTAACAAGTACGCGCCGACAATCAAGAAATATTTCGTCAAACTAACTAACTAAGTAAGCTAGTTGAATTAATTTTAACAACAATAATGCGTCTAAATGTATGTTTGTATATGCGCGCACGAACCGCGGACCGCGTCCAACTCGTTCAACGGTGTTTTTTCGACTCGCCTTCGTGTACAATCGGCAGAGAGCGGCGACAGTCAACATTAGAGATGAACAATAATCACATATCTGTTATTTATCGCTGGCGGCACAGTCAGAGCAGTAACAGCGATAGCGTTACTACTGTAATAAATGAATGTGACTTATATTCAAATTTACGGTAGCTGCACGCTGTATAATTAGTTTGAATTTTCTTTGCTGTACTTTACTTAAATTATTGCAAGTTAATAAGTTTGCTATCACTTTATTATTTAAAGTAGCAGTCAATATGTGTCATCTCTAATTAAATGTGTGCATGCATTTGTGTTTACCAGCTGCTTTGCTGTTGTTTTCAATGAAAAATTACTCTCGCGCTCACTCAACTCGTGTGGATCTGTTAAAATTAACAGCTGCACGCTCAGCGTATGTTAAGTTTAAATACAGTCATAATATTTAATACAAAATGTTTGCTAAATCATAATTTGATTGTAAATATGTGGTATAAAAGTAATAAGTACTTTAATTTTATTTATGTGCTCGTGTAAGCGTATAATTAAAGCCAAAATTATCTGTATTTATGTTAAGTTGATATTTGGCAAGGTGGCAACGCTGCCAAATGAGCGTGTCAAGCGAACAAATTGAGCGTGAGAGAATGAGATAGAAATTTATAGCATGCGAGTTATTTATGATATTAAGAGAGAATATATTTTTAAATTAATCAAATTTTGTTTAAAACAATTAAAGAATTATTTTTTAAAAATTAGTAAATATGAAAATCAAGCAGCACCAGCTGTTTTACATATAATGTTAATAACAGTTAAATAAAATGTTAAATTTATGTTTCTTCAAAAACAATTTACGCTCTCACTCAACAAAAATAATAAATTAAATATATATATATATATTTAATAAAATAAAAGGCAATTAATTTCTTTTTTTTTAAGTAACATATATGCCTATTGATTTAATTTATTTGTCTAAAACTTTCATTTAAAATTTACATATTTTATGAATTTTAAATAACATTTCTGTCACATTTAATGAATATTTAAATTGACTTTTATAATAGCTTTTTTATTAGCATACTATTACTGCCAATTTCAATAGAGACAAAACAAATAAAATGTTGAAATCCCCACTCTCCCCTCCCCAACCATTCCACAAAAAAAAAACAAAAACCATTTAGTTTCCACTTAAAATGCCTCTAACCATAAAACTAACTCATTCCACTTTTTCCCGACCATAATATAGACATGTTTATGCATGTAAATATGTATAGTTGTAATTCCCAAACCCCAACAATATTATTCCCATACCATAGCCTATATTATACTATATATCTCATTCCATTTTATCCAAAATAAAAAAATGAGTTTTAGGCATTTTTCCTAAGCAAATGAAGCAATTCCAAAATAAAATGTTGTTATTGTGTTTTTTTTGGTTTTTGCTCCACTTCAAAAATAAAGTAATTTACCTTTATTTTGCTTTTGTGTTTGATTTTCCACAATAACAATAACAATAACAACACACAAACATTTATATATATGTTTGTCTATAAACAATAGAAATTTGTTTTTGGCCTAAAAGGCAATTTTCCCCAAAGAAAAATTATTTCGAAAAAATAAATTCGAATTTCAATATTGCCAAACTCTATTTATAGACACACACACACACACACACACAAACTAGAATTTATTTATATTTTTTTTTGTATTTTTTTACACACACACACATACATAAATATAGCGTATATAGCACAGGAAACGGAAGCAACAACAGCAGGCGCCTCTGCTTGTGGAACAGGGGCTGTGGGGGGGCTGAGGGGTGTGTGTGTGTTCGTTCAGAAAATGCCGGCAAATGCCAAGGCGCAGGCGTCGTGAGTAAGAAAGAGAGAGAGTAGGAAGAGAAAGGGAGAGACGGAGAGCGCGCGGCAGAACACACAAACAACAACAGTTGTGGAGTCATTGTAGTTGCAGCAGCGTTGGCCAACAGTTTTATGTTGGTTTTTTTTTTTATTTATACCATGCGATAAATTTATAGCACGCCAATGACTGCAGAACTGTAGATGCTTATTTTGTAAGTTTATATAGAATAATAATAAAATTAAAATTAATAATAATAATAATAATAATAAAAATAAAATCAATTATAATAATAAAAATAAAATCAATTATAATAATAATAATAAAATTAATAATAATAATAATAATGAAAAAAAAATAATAATTATAATTTAGCTTAATCTAGTAAATTAATAGATTAGGCGTGCTTCTCAATTTAATTAAGCTAATTTCTCTGTTTAAGTTTTAAGTGCAGACTGTGCTTGACAATTAATAAAAATAAAAAAATAATATAAATAAATAAAAAAAATAAATTAAAATATATATATATATAATATATATATATATATATAAAAATTAATAAATAAATAAAAAATTAATAAATAAATAAAAAAAATAAATAAATAAAAAAAAATATGAAAAAAAAGTAAATAATAAAAAAAAACAAATAAAAAATAAATAAATAAAAACAAATAAAAAAAAAGTAAATAAAATATAATATATATAAATATTTTTTTACTACGGTTAATTTAAATAATACAACATTTTTGGAAGAAAATGGAGTAAAAAACATAAAAAATTAAGTATATTTTATTTATTTTTTATTAATTAATTTATTTATTTATTTTGCTGACAAACAGGGTTTGTGCCGTAAATTAAAACATTATATTATATTATTTTTTTATATTAAAAATACTATGAAGAGAGTCAGAGAGATCAGGAGATTATTAAATTTTAAATAAAAATTCTTTATATACATATATATCTAATTCTGTAAAAAAAAAATATTTTCCTTTTGCTTAGCATTTTTTTCCAGCCAATAAAATTCTATACTAAGGGAAAATTGAACAAGGCATTTAAATATATTAACTATAACGATTTATTTATATATATTTATTTTATTTATTTATTTTTGCTATCTGATAGATCAAAACGTCGTAATACTTTTTATAATTTAAGTAAAAGTATAAAAAAAAGCCTAAAAAAATTATTTTAGATATTGCCAATATTAATTAATTTTTTATTACTAAAAAAAATAACAAAAATTTCCGCATTAAAGAAAAAATTTATTACAAATTTTAGGACAACAGAAATGTTAAAAAGCTTAACTTTTGCAGACATTGTTTATTGCATAATTCTATATACTCTTATTTAAGATAATGAAAAGCTCAGATCTCAAATAAATATCCAACTTATCTTTAAAGTTTCATAAGAATTAAATAAACCAAAAACTAAGTTGAAGTAAGAAAAACATATTTAATTGTTAATAATTTAATTGTAAGAAATTCAACAGCATTTAAAAAATAATTGTATTTCTTTACTTCATTCAACTAAAGAACTGTTTCTCAAAGCTAATATCATTTAAATTCACTTTAAATCATTATAAATTACAACTTTTCTCTCTCCAGGCAACAATAGTAATAAAGTGTTTTGTATTTTTGTCTAAGGAAACTATCTAATCAAGCCCATTTGGCCAACGTTTATTTTAAGTTAAATTAACTACAAAAAATCTTGACAAACTGCCGTCGTTCATTTTACGGACACTAAAATATTTCCGCCCTCAAAATGCAAGGGCTGCCAACTTAATTTATGTTCAAGAAAATGCAAAATGTAAAGATACAAAAAAAAAAAATAAAAAAATAGAAAATATAAAGTAAAATATATTAAAAAGAACTTAACTAGAAGATGCCCTCTAAATAAAGTAAAATATATTAAAAGAAGTTGACTAAAAGATGTCCTCTAAATAGTTAATAAATAAATAATAGTAAATAAAGTAAATATTATAAAACATTTGAAAGCTTTATAAAATTGGGATTAAATTTTGGAATAACTTTTGTGTGTATTAGGCGATTGTTATGTAAATTTAATTATACAAAAATAGTATAATAAAATATAAATAATTGCAAAATCAGCTTAATAATCAATTAAAACAATTAGCGAGGCTTGTGAAGATACACAAAAAAAAAGAATATAAAAAAATGAATATAATATATTAAAAGAACTTGACTAGAAGATGTCCTCCAAAAGATTATAAAATAAATATTATAAAACATATTTAAAAGCTTTGTAAAACTGAGAATAAATTTAGGAAAAATTAATTATACAAAAATGGTATAAAAAAAAAATATAAATAATGACAAAATCAATTAAATAAGCAATTAAAACAATTAGCGAGGCTTTCCAATAAAAATTAAAAATAAATAAAATAAATAATTTCAAAATCAGCTTAATAATCAACTAAAACAATTAGCGAGGCTTGTGAAGATACACAAAAAAAAAGAATATAAAAAAATGAATATAATATATTAAAAGAACTTGACTAGAAGATGTCCTCCAAAAGATTATAAAATAAATATTATAAAACATATTTAAAAGCTTTGTAAAACTGAGAATAAATTTAGGAAAAATTAATTATACAAAAATGGTATAAAAAAAAAATATAAATAATGACAAAATCAATTAAATAATCAACTAAAACAATTAGCGGGGCTTTCCAATAAAAATCAAAAATTCTAAATAGACTTAAGAGCAGAAATAACAAATTTAATAACTTTAACTTTTATAATAAACACACTCAGCGAAATTTAATTAAAGGCAGTGACATTTTCTTAAATAAAATTGAACAAAAAATATGAAAAAAAAAAAATACTTTTAAAATATTTTTTTTTATTTTGCTGAATCTATTGTATTAATAGATTAAATTTAATTAAATTACCTGCCCTATTTATGACTAAATGCTGACAGTCTTGGCCAATAAATAAATTTTAAAAAAAATTAGAAATAATTTTTTAAGTTTTTTGGTTTAGATATATGATATATGTGTATTTATATTTATATATTTATATATAGTCAAAGAAGTTAATTTATGCATCAAAAAATATACACAACTGCTGTTGCCAATAATAAAATATATTTAAGAACATTTAGAGCCAAAAACGAACCCCCTTTTAACCCATTTTTTACAAGTACAGGGTATAACAAAAGGAACTCAAAAGGAGAAGACGCAGTCAAGCTGCTTTAATTTAACAATTTGACAAATTGAATGTTTTTTTTTTTGTTGTTGTCGACAAAGTCAATGTAAAATGCAGCAGCCAGAAAAACAATAGAAAAGGCAAAATTTGAATGCGGAAAATAGAAAATTGAAAATAGAAAATAGAAAACTGAAGTAGATATTTCCTTTCATAGAAGGAACAAACAAACAAAACGATAATTGTGTTGCAAATTAACATTGTTCTAAAGGTTCACAAAATATATATATTTTGATTACTTCCGATTTTGGTGTCAATTGGAGGAAACCTTGAAGCCACAAGGTAAACTATAGTATATATATATATAATATAAAATAATATATAAATTACAAATGCCAGGCACGAGCCAAGACGCTCATAAAGACCAACATTGGGCCAAAACTAAAATTAAAAAAAAAAGCAAAAAAAAAAAAACAAGCTACCGAATTTATCGTAGAAATAAAGGAACGTGCCATGGTCAATGGATGCCTAAGTACCCTCAGTTACCTCTAGTTCCCGCTGCCCTTTGCCTAGGCCCCTAATTTCCGATTTGTCGCATCCAAAACTTGACTATAAAAGCGACAACTATTTGAGCTTATAAATCATATCAGTTTGTTATCTTCAAGCTACAACAAGCCCCAAAAAAATAAAAAAAAATCTATTCAAGATGTTCAAGTTTGTAAGTAGATAATGTATAAAAAATAAATCTGTGTGTTAATTTAATTGTGTGGAAAAAAGGACACTCGACCAGGACACTTAATTATAATCAGTGCAAGTGATTGTGTTTTAAGAGAGAGATTTTTAAATTAAATGAACTAACTAAGAGTTATTTTTTTCTGATAAATTGAAATGATTTATAAGCATTAATTGTGATTTTTTTTGCTTTTTAAACTCTTCCATTTAATATTTGATTTTTTCTTTGTGCCGCACTTAAATCAGTTAAACAATTAATTGCAGTTAATATATATTAAATATTTTTTTATATTATTTAATATATTATTTAAATATTTGTGTTCAATTTGATTGTTAAAAATATTCTGAACTCTCTGCTAACGCCTTGTGAAAAATATTAAAATAATTTATTTTTTAGCATGTTTATTTATATAATAGAAAATTAAAAACAAAAAAAATAAAATAAATAAATTCAAATATATAATTCAAACAGTTGACTGGAAAAATAAAATTACTATTAAATTTAAATAATATTAAATAAAAATAAGATTACTATTAAATTTAAAATAGTAATTTTATTTTTCCAGTCAACTTTTTTAATTATTTATTTGAATTTATTTATTTTATTAATATTAATAGTGATATTGATAAAGACTCATTTATTTGTTTAAATAATATTGTTAGCTTTGTTTATTAAACTATAGCTAACCGAAGAAATATATAGCATTGGCTATAGAGGCCTTTAGCTATATTAAATAATATATTTTATGGATTTTAATTCATATAAACATTCATTCTAGCGAGAAAATTTAATGTATCGTTTCTGTCTAATTAAATTATTTTTAAATAATTTATAAATAACTAGATCATTCCGGCGTGCTTTACAACTTCCCGCTTCCGATAACAAAAAATATAAAATATGAAAAAAAGAAAACTAATTATACTCTACAATGTCACTATTATTGTAGCCTAGCTGAAAATACGCTAACTGAGATTTTCACATAATTTTAAAGTGCATTTTCAGCCACTTTCCAATATATTTTTAATAAAATTTTTCCAGATTTTAAACCTACGATATAATAGAAAAATATTGCCATAAATTTCAAATTTCTAGCTTCTAACGTTTGGCCTGGCAGTGAGTCGCCAATCAGTCAGTCAGTCAGTCAGTTTGAAGAGTTTTTTAAAGGGTGTTTTTTTTATAGAGGTATAAAGCTTCGAATTGAAATAAAACACAAGAAAATCGTTTTAATGTCCATTAATTAAGCTTTATTGGCAAGATAATTTAATGCCATTATTTGGTTAAAGATGATTTTTGGCCTGATGAAATGGCAAACTAAACTGAACATAAATGACATTAGAGTGGCCAGATTTAACAAAAAAAAAATGTCAGCTTTAGCTCTACTCAAAAAACCAACCTCTAAAAAAAACAACCTTTATATATAGATAATTTTAAATAAAAATTTAGCCTAGTAGCAAAATTTTAAATTAATTAAAGAAGACGCTTTCGATCTGTGTCTCTACCAGGCTCATAAATATATATTAAATATTTAACGCTCTTTCTAATTTTTAATTAGGTAAGGAACACTATTTCGATCTCTATCTCTTCCAGGGTTATAAACATATATATATATATATTTATTTTTTTTTTTCACTCTCGAAACTCTTGAAAGAGAATGTTTGATTTCATATTTATCTCTTGATTTACATCGGAATTATAATTTCAGCCTTTCTTTGATTTTTCTCTGCAAAACTCTCTAGCTAACTCTTTACTCTTCTTTCCGCCCGTTAGATTTATCATTTCTTCTTTGTGTAGCATTCGTAAACGTTGCACTGGCAGCTGCTCTATTAAAAGTTTAAATTTAAAATTTAAATTCAGTCTGTTCTTTGATTTTTCTCTGAAAAACTCTCTTAGCTATATTTTTACTCTATTTACTCCCATTAGATTTATCATTTCTCTTTAGCGTAACATTCGAAAACGTTGCACTGACAGCTGCTCTATTTAAAACCTACTAAACTCTCTTTAATTTTCTCTTCCTTTCAGTTCGCTTTGTGTCTGTTCGCCATTGTCGCCCTGGCTGCCGCTAAGCCTCAGTTCTTGACCACCTACACTGCTGGGGCACCTGTGGTGGCTGCCACGCCCTATGCCACCGCCTACACTGGCGGCGTTTATGCCTCACCCTATGCAGCGGCCTATACCAGCGGCGTATATGCCTCGCCCTATGCCTACAGCGCTTATCCCTACAGCTCAGTGTATCTGAGACGTTAAGGAGTGACTACTGTACCACTGTACCTCCCCCACGCTTTTGTTGACAACCTAATGAACAAATAATAATAAAAAAAACGACATAAACAACTTTTGCTTTTTAAGCTTTTAATGAAAACGCATTTTCTTCTTGTTGACTTTTCGCTGGCGTTGAATTTTCCACTGTGAAAAATGGAAAATTGCAATTGCAATTTTCAAAATATTTACGATTTGTTGCACACTACGTTATTGTTGTTGTTGTTGCGGCTTGTGAATATTTAGTGCAATTTCCGAATGCCATCAAAGTGCATGCCTCGTATATCATGTTGCAAGCTCAAGAGGAGTTGGGCGGCTGCGCATTGCGTAGGCGTGGTCAACTGTCGTTTGCATGTGGCAGCTTCTAAAATCTACAAATTATGGCAACTAAATTTCCAGAATGTCACAAAAACACGCACAAAATACGCACAACGCATACTAAAATTGTATATTTAGCATAGTTTGCTTGCAGGCTGCACAGTGGTTGCAAATATTGCATACAATCAGAAGAAAATAACAATAATCAACAAAATGCATAAATTTATATATAATGCACATTTTGATAAACAATTTTAGCATTTTTTTATATTTATTTGTTGCTATCGGATGAGTAAGAAAAATGTTTTGCAAATTGCATAAAATGCAAAAAAGATGAAGATTAAATCTCTATAAACAAGTGCACTGTGAAGCAAATTAGGTAGACTAAGTTTAATAATGTTATTTTGTGTAATAAAATTAAAAAAAGGCGTTTTTACTCTATTTTTGAATTGAATTGAAGCAGCAAAATTTCTAATAAATGTCACTAAACAAATTGTTCTTAAAATTGAAGGGAAAAAATTTTAGGAAAAAACAATTAAATAATTTTTTGGAAGCAAGCAACCTTTAATATATATATTTCTTATTAAAATATATTATTTATTATATTGTAATTAATGTAATTAATATATTTTATTTATTAATATATATTATTTATTAATAGACCTCGGATTTTGCATATTTTTTTGTTTTTTTTTGGTTTGTTTTTCATCAGATTTTTATTAAATGTTGTATCTGGATGTGTTATCGTTTAAATGTAACCAATTTTAGTGCATAATATTGAAAATATTCAAAATATATACAAAATATATGCAAAAAAAAATGCCAAAAATATGTAAAATATACGAACAATCCGAGGTCTATTTATTAATATATTTGGCTTGATATTAGCTCTTTGTCTTAATTTCGCTATTTTGAGCGCAAATATTCTAAATTTTAAAGAGTTTTGCTTCAGGAAACACAACTTCAACATTAAAAAATAATGCATAAAATAATTTATTTTAAAAAAGCAACTAATGTTATCGGCGTGATTGAAATATATTTTTACTGTATTAGATTCTAGTTCAATATCTCTTCCATAGTTTCTAGACTCATTTGGATAAAAAAAAATCGATTTTCTGTTCATAAATAGACCTGATTTTCCCAATATATATTTTCATAAATTAATAAAAAATATTTTAAAATAAAATTTTATTTGCATTTGTTGGTATAAGCAGATATAAGAAACTACATACCAAATTTTGAGATTCTAAGTCCTATAGTTTCTGAAATCAGATAAATAAATACAGATATATGGAATTGAGTGTTTGAAACTAATCGAGTTAATATTTATTTATTTATTTATTACTTATGTATTTATATATATATATTTATTTATGTATTTATTTATTTAATTACTTATTTATTTATTTATTTATATAATTATTTATTTTTGAATTTATTTGATTATTTATTTATTTATTTATTAATTTATATATTTATTTATTTATGTATTTATTTATTTATTTATTATTTATTTATTTGTATATTTATTTATTAGTTATTTATTTATTTTTTTATTTATTTATTTATTATATATTTATTTATTTATTTATTTATTTATTTATTTATTTATTTATTTATTTATTTATTTATTTATTTATTTATTTATTTATTTATTTATTTATTTATTTATTTATTTATTTATTTATTTATTTATTTATTTATTTACTTATTTATTTGTTTAATTATTTATTTTATTTATTTATTTATTTATTTATTTATTTATTTATTTATTTATTTATTTATTTATTTATTTATTTATTTGTTTCTTTATTTATTTATTTATTTCTTTATTTACTTATTTATTTATTATTTTATTTATTTATTTTTTTATTTTTTTTATATATTTATTTATATATTCTGAATGACATACAATGTTGTCTCATAAAAAAAAACATTTTAAGATTTTTGAATTTTAGTGAAAATATAGAATAATCCTAATATTTTTATAATTGCTTGCTTAATTAATTTTATTTTAAAAATTTATATATAAAAATATATAAATTTAGCAATGCCAACTCAATCTATATAATATTGCCTGTATTTCCTTGTCAATTCAGAAGCTGTCAAAGTGTTTCAAAATGCTTTAAATACATTTTTCCACCACATATGTGTAACTAAAACTTATACTAAAAATAAAACATAACACCATTTTTTTACAATCTTGAGAAACTTTTGCCAAAGTTGGCTTTTAAAAGCCGCCAAACAAAAAAAATAAAAAAATGCCAAGCAGAGTAGATAAAAACAATGAAAACTATTTCTAAAACTTTTGCAGCACTTTTCAGCTGTGGTTAAACCACGGTGGCTTTTAGTTGGGTGTCTTATGCAAATGCCTCAGCAAAATCATCATCATCATCATCATCATCTTCAACATCATTATCAGTATTGACAGCTTCTTAGTAAACTTACCTGAACTTTAAGAACATTCACACGGAATTTTTAAAAACACAGAGCCTAATACAAAATGTAAATCTAATTTGTTATACAAATATCTGAAGATACGCCTACGTGCTCTCCAAAAAAATGACAAAATGACAGTCAAAGCTAAAAGGCAACGCCCACGCACAGTGGTAAAAAATACAACAATTATTAACACATTGCGTGGGTGCTAAAATGCCACACAATGTTGCATGCTTTGAGGTCTGCCCCAAACAATCTCAGATGTCACAAAGAATTCCTTGAAACACACACACATATTTAAAGGAACATAGCTACCCCTCTGTGCCCCCGAAATCCCCTTTGTTACGCTTCATTTAGAGCCACATCGTCAGGCGTTTGTGAAATATTTGGGAAATGTAGTCCATCAATGTCAAACTTACCTGTAACGAGAGAGAGAGAGAGAAGGAGAAAATAAATATATGAGTTATGAAAAATGAAAGATAACTTGCATAAAGTCAACTGTGTATATAAAGGATATCATTAAGTCAAGGAAAAAAATAATAATATTGGCACAGCTGCAAGCTAAATGCTCTATTAGCTAGATTAACACTTGGTTTATTAAATATTTATACACTAAACGCTCAGAAAGTAAAACAGCTCCTAAAAGCTACAATAAAACTATTTTTTTTTGTATTTAATTACTATTAAAAAATTTACAATGCACTTCATATTATAAGTTATTTTTTTAAATAAAAATCTATGCATTAAATAAAAAATATTTGCAAAAAAAAAAAAAAAAAAAATATAAAGATTCACTCCAATTACATTAAATATATATTTCCAGTTAAAAATAAAAATCGATATATAATTACTATTAAAAAAAAATACAATGCAATACATATTATAAGTTATTTTTTTAATTAAAAATAAAAAATGTATGCAACAAAACAAAATATAAAGACTCACTCTATCTACCTTAAATAGGCATATATTTCCGGTTAAAAATATAAAATCTCGATGTATTCAGTAAAAAACTGAAAAAATATATTACAAAGCCTAATTTTAATTTTTGGAAATTCTATTAAATATATTGCTGCAGTTAAAAATAAAAAATCGATATATATTCAGTCAAAAACTAAGGATAATTACGTTAATGTTTAAAGTAATGTTTAACAAATTCTAATTCTATTTTTTGGTTATTCTATATTGCTGAGGGTTCTAATTTGTGAGCGTCAAGTGTATTTAAATATTTTAAATGCAATATTTTTTTGCAATCAAAATTTCTATAGAATTCCCTTTGTTATAGATATATTTTTGTTCAAGGATTTTATGAATATTTATTTTATATACATTTCATAAAATCCTATTTTTTTAATTTTAATTTTCAAGACATTTAAAAAGCGCGTGGCTATAGATCTTTTAATAAGGATTTTCATAAAGCAGCTTAAGAGATTTTTTTAATAATTTTGAAATTAATTTTAAAATTAAACTCTTCACAATACAAGTAAATTCGGTAACGTAGAAAATTGTCTATTAAACAAACTATTATTAATAATAATAATATTTATTATAATAATAATTATATGATATATTAATCGTGTCTGTTTTTGTGTTTATTTATGTTGTCATTGTTGGTATTAATTTAAATTTATAAGGCCCATTTTTTTCACTTTAATAATATATTTAATAGTTATGATTTTTTGGTGACCTTAGTTTGTTTGGAGATTCTCCTAATATATTTAATATTTATTTAAATTGTTCTGCTACGCTAATAGGTATTATTTGTATCTTCTTCAGGGAGTTTTACGTAAAAACACACATATACAGATTTTTATTCAATATTTCATTTAAATCAGGCGGAACTGTTAAATATTTTTAATTTAAAAAAAATCAATCAAATATTCTGTTTCAAAAGTTATGCCTTGAAACCTAATATTCAAATAGACAAATATTTTTTTTTAAATATAAAAAATGTATACAAAAAGATGCCATGAAACAGTGCACAAACTTGTTATCTAAAACTTCATAAAACATAACTTTTAAAATAAATAAAAATATAGATAAAAATATAAATAAAAATACAAATAAAAAAATAAATAAAAATGTAAAAATAAATCTACTGTATTGACAAATGGTTTAAAACATTTCGTCATAAAAAGTACTTGGAAAAGGCAAAAATCCTGCCCAAAAACCATAAAAATAATATATATATTTTAAGCTCTAAATTTAGAATATTAGCAGACATAAATTTATAAATTTGCTAAGGAACTCCGACTTCAAAACTACACTCAAACGTTTATCTTAATGCCATAAACAAATTCAAAAACTTGCCCATAATAATTCTCTTCTTAGTCATACTAATTAAATACCAAATAAAATAAATAAATTATAGTTTCTTTCCAAAAATGACTTATTTTAATACAAAACAAAAATGCCATAAACTGTATATTAAATTCAGTTATATATTTATGCAAAGAGTACACAAAGAGTGTACACAAAAAAAAAAACACAAATATAATAAATGTTGATTTCAGTTTTTGTGTCTTTTTGGTTGTTGTTTATTTTTGTCATCGTATTGTTTGGCAATCAAGCTAAGTAAATGCTGTTGTATATATCTCTCAGATAATACCAACAGATATTTGTGCCAGTTGAATCAAATTAAAATTGATGTGTGATTGTTTGGCTAACAGAGTATTTTGTTGTTTTTTTTTCTGTATAAATAGCAGGTGTAATGCCACAGATAAGAATAAAATCGAAGCAAATACCTCGTTAACAGCAAAGACATCAAAATCGATATAAACTTTGTTGTTTAACTGTAGTCGGTTTTGGAAATTTTGGAATTTTGTTAAGCCTGGCAGCAGACAAGATATTTTACTTATAGTTTGTGGACTAAAGTCAAAAATTAATTAACTCTTTAACTAATTTGGAAATAATTTAAAAATTTATACAGTATAGTGTCAAATATAGCTTTTAAAATATGTATAATAGTTTAGCATATATTGATTTAATTTGTATAATAAATTAAACTACCATTTTAGTATATTTATTTTGCTAAATAAAAGTTAACTATAGCTCTTTTTTTTGCTGTAAACTAGTGCTATCAAAACATGTTTAAGTTTATTAAATCTAATTAAATATTTTATATATTTATTTCTTACTCTTTCTTCATATTTAAAGTATATAAATTTAACTATAATTTTAGTATATTTATTTTCATAAATATAAGTTAAGTATAGCTCCTTTTTTTGCTGTAAACTAGTTCCATAAAAAGATGTTTGAGTTTGTTAAATTTACTTAAATATTTTACATATTTAATTCTATTATTAAATCTACTTAAATATTTTAAATATTTATTTCTTACTCGTCTTCTTTAAAATATATAACTTTTGACTTATATGTTGCCCTTCTAAAGCTAAAAACTTCACTTTATATTACTTTAAAAGTTCCCAACTGCATTGTAAAATTTCTATCTAAACTTTCAACACTCTCAACTTTTATAAAACTAATTTATTTTGAATTTTAGCTTATTTCGTAAATAAAATCTTTGTTAATCTTTATAAAACATTTTTGAATTTATTTGTTTATTTTTTTGTGTATATATTTGTGGGCCCCTTAAATGTTGTTATTGTTTATATTTATGCAATTGGCCGTTGTGTTTAATTTTTAATAAATGTTTATTTTATTTATTTATTATATTTATTTTATTATTTTTATTATTTATTTTATTATTTTATTATTTATTTAAAATTGTCCTACTGCCCATCGGTACAATTTGTACCTTTAACAGGAAATTTTTGTTTTTTTTATTGAGCTAAATATGCCCTTAAATGTTGTCTTTAATATTTATCGTATTTCTATCATATTCTTTATAATATAATATTATCTATGCATAAATAAACACAAATTTTACTGAGCAAGAACAAACTAAATAAAATGAGCCTTTAAATGTTGCCAAAAATATGTTTTCATATATTCATTATAATATAATATTATTAATACATTAATGAAGACAAATTTAACTAAGCAAATTTTGCTTTTACTAAGAAAAACATTGGCAACTAATTTAATAATCATTTGAGCAGTTTTTGAGTACTTTAAGCTAAACCTAATTTATTTCAAATTTAGCCTTATATTGAATTTCTTTTTTTTAGCTCCATTTGTCATATTTTAAGCCTATTTAAGTGTAGAAATAATTTTTGCAAGCTGTCAGCACACAAATTTTTGACAAATAGTTCACTTTCTAAACTGCACACATTAATCAGTTGTTTAACATTAATTGCAATTAACAAATAACGCTTGATTAATGATTGTTTAAATCTAATTAATAGCCTAGCCCATCTAACAAGCCCTTGAAGGTCCTAGTTGGCTACTTGACTGCCTGGTTATATAGTGTCAACAATGGAAGCGTCTCGATGCCTCAAAAACAACACTCAGCTGATTAAACTCAACAAGTGAGAAACAAGGAGCAGTTGTCCGGGGCAACAACACTTCAAAGAGGGTTTCAAATTCATAAAATACACAAACTAAAAAAAAGGGCAACAACGATAAAAACACGTTTAAACCCGTTGTCAGGGACCTGCTTGTTGGCCATCATAATTGTGGCAGAGAGAGAGGGTATATATGGTGATGAGGCTACTCATTAAAATTTCATTGCTTAATTCAGCGACGAAACAATGCCAGGTCCAAAAAAAAAGGGATTTGAAAATGAAAATGGCGGCCGACCTCTGTTAAAAATGCACAGCAACAATTTCCGTTTCCGCTCACCCGTTGTACGTTTCAGTCGACGTTTGCGCAACATTTTCAAATGCCAAAGTCGTCCTGATAAATGTTTGGCCTATTAACGACACAAATCAAGTAAAAGGCTGCTGCTTGTTGCTGCCTCTGCTGCCAACAGCTTCAACTCAATTGCCAATTCACACACATACAAAAAAACTCGATCAGGATTCAGCAGGATTTCAAATTGAAACGCGACGTTTATCGTAGCTGAACAAGGCTCTTCAGATAAGGCAACACTTTCTATATAGAATGTGTGTGTGTATTTTTTATTTATTTTTTATTTTTTTGTTCCTTTATATTATTGACTGCATTTTCATAGCGCGCTCAACGTGGCGTATAATCGATTTTTATGCCAAACAATGTGAAAAATTGTTCAGCCGACGCGTAACTCGCGCCTCAAACGTTTCACATTTAACTATCTAACTAAAATCAATTGCAAAAAAAAAACCTGTCAACTGGCTTTTTTTTTGTGCTTCAACACATATGTTGCTATTTTTTTTTTATTTCATATGTGGGTAGCTCTCTGGTCAATGCACGCAAAGAGGCCGCGAAGCTCACAGAACTTGCACAAAACATAAGAACACTTAAATCAATAGACGTTTAGGAATGTGCAAAAACTATGAATTTGTATGTAAAAATCAAGATATACTAGAGAATATGTGTATATGGAAGGTTTATGGAAAGTAGAACAACTGCAGAGGGCTTTGGAGAAGGTGTAACGGCGCAGAAGAACAAAGAAATAATTTATTAACCATAGACTAATATATATTGACAATTGCAACATCAAATGTGATATATTTTAAAGCTCTAAAAATTTAACTAATAAAAATTCAGCTACTACTTCCCCAATCAAAAATAAAATTGAGAAATTTTACAAAATGTTTGAAGAATATTTATCAAATAAATAAAAAAAAATTATTAAAAAATTGACAAAAGAAATCAAAATTAAATATTTAAAACGCGTAAATATCGGATAAATTTAGAGCGTTTAAAGAAAATAAAATCTGAACTTATTAAATGTAATTTTTGCTTTTTTGGAAGGTAATTATTCCACAAAAAAAAAATTTTACAAAATGTTTGAAGAATATTTAAAATAAATAAAAAAAATTATTTAAAAATTGAAAAAAAAAATTCTTAATCAAATATTTAAAACGCGTAAATATCGAATAAATTTAGAGCATTTAAAGAATACAAATTCTGAACTTATTAAATATAATTATTGTTTGTTTTTTAATTATATTTCACAAAAAAAATGTGGAGTATTGTTTTGACGAATATTTATGAAAAAAAATTAATTATTAAAAAATTGAGATAAGAAATCAGAATTAAATATTTAAAACGCATAAATATTGAATAAATTTTGAGCATAATGAATAAAATAAAGAATAGAAATTCTGAACTTATTAATTATAATTTTTGTTTGTTTTTTAATTATCTTCCACAGTAAAATTTAAAGTAATATATTAAACTAATTTTTGTGGCAACAATTTATGGAAAATATCGAAAGAATAATAAAAAATATTTTCCTTATAAAAATCTATTTACTTTTGTCAAAATTATGGTAGGTTGAAAATCGAAAAAAAACAGCTATGTTTATTTCTAACTTAATCAAAATTCAATCAAATTATAAGCGGAATGTCGATATATATATAGCATATATTATTTTACATAATAAATACAATTTTTTAATTGTTTTCTAACCTAGAAAATTACTGAGATGAAAAATTGCCCTAATAAAAAATAATAAACCTTAATTAGGTATTTCTACTTATTTTATTTAATAATATTAAATTATGAAAAACTATAGTATTTCATGCCATTAACCCGACTAAAAACAACAATTTAATAGCCGAAAATCACATTTATTAAGCAAGATTCACGTTAAAGTCAAAATGTCGAGTAAATTTAAGTAAAACCAATATTAATTAAGCAAATTACAACTCACTTACAAAGTTTTTTTGTAGTACACAATCTCATTATTGCAACTACAAATTTGGTGAGCACAACATACGTAAAATGTTTAAAAATTTAAAATAAAATAAACTAAAAACCTAACAAGCGGTCAGTCAAAGGCTTCGTCGACAACATCAATTTGGAAGCGATGTCTGCGATGCATATTCAACTAACGAGATCCGCATTCATCCAATTTTATGCTCTGAACTCTTGTGTAGTAGTAGCAGTAACCATTAAAAGTTATGTACGGATGAAACTTTTTCAACTTAATGCATTTAATTATTGCACAAAAAAAAAATAAAAAAAAAAATGGGAGAAACAACTTTTCGTAATAACAAAGCGGGCAAACAAAAGCTACCAATGACATGACATGACAGCTCAATAGGGGGAAAATAAACCAGGCAAACAGACGCTCCTGAGAGCTGGACCTGAAGGCGTGCTACGTGGCGTATAAGTAACCGCTTTTATTGTCATTTGCCGCGCCACTCAATAAATGCCACTCACTGATGAGGAGGGAGTGGGTTTGGTCTGGTCAATTTATTGGAGTTGTAACTTGTTGTTCAATTGTATGTAGGCATAAGTTCAATAGTTCAATTTGCTGTGCAATAAACTAATCTGTCATATAGTTCTTTTGTTCGTTCCATTGTTCCTTTGTTCATTTGCTTATTCAGTTCCTTCGAGTGTTTAGTTCTTTTGTTGGGTTAGTTTATTGAGTTCATTTTTGTGCCTGTTTGGTTTATTTATTCCTTTGTACGATCGTGTGAATAGTTTGTTGTCTTATTTCATTAATTTACTTGCTTAGTTTTTTTCGTTTCTTTGTTCAATTTGTTTGCTTGTTTGTTTGGTATATTTGATTATTTATTTCGAATGCTTGCTTACTTAATTCGTTCGCTTGCTCGCTCAATTTGTCGCTTGCTCGCTCAATTCGTTCGCTTGCTCGCTCAATTCGTTCGCTTGCTCGCTCAATTCATTCGCTTGCTCGCTCAATTCGTTCGCTTGCTTACTCAATTCGTTCGCTTGCTTACTCAATTCGTTCGCTTGCTTACTCAATTCGTCAGCTTGCTTCCTCAATTCGTTCACTTGCTTACTCAATTCGTTTGCTTGTTTGTATGGTTTATTTGATTATTTAGTTCGTTCGCTTGCTCACTCAATTCGATAGCTTGCTTACTCAATTCGTTCGCTTGCTCACTCAATTCGTTCGCTTGCTCGCTCAATTCGCTTAGTAAATATAGCTTGATTACTTGTTTGTTAGCTTGAATAGCTTGTTCGCTTGTTTTAGTTTGTTCAATCGATTTATTCCTCAGTTCTATCAGCATTTCGATTATTTATTCCTTCAATCGAACTGATTCCGAACGAGTATTAATGCAACTCTGGCTCTGTGTGTCTGTTGGCCTGGTCAGCAATGTTGGCCACATGCACAGAACGACCTCATCAGTTCAGTTCAAGTGACTTGTGGGTTTGAGCCGATTTTCTGTCTCTCTGTTTCTGGCTTTGAATGCAATTATGTGCAAGCACATGAGCGGCATGCTGATGACGCTGAATGGAGGGAGGAGGCAGGGAGGGAGACGGTGGGCAAACAGGTAAGTAGGCCAACATAAATAAATAAAACAGACTGTGGGGAAAAACTTTGTCATTATATATAAACGAAACGATAAGCAGACCAGACAATCAGAATGCAATTTCTGATTGAGTATTAAATTTTTAAAGCAAGCTTCATGTTTTTTGCCAGAATACTGCTGCGATAAGCTGTCAATTATTGTTTGTATTTTTTTGTTGTTGTCTTGTTGTTGCCAGTGAGAGATGAGCTCACATAAAAGTCCTTAAGGTTCAAGGACTCGCCCATTTGAATTGGTTTTAGCCTGTGCGCGCAAATAAAGATTATCTTTTTCCCTATGCGCTGCGCATTTTTTATGGTAATTCGCCCTGTTGCCAATGACAGGCCGAATATCAAATACCAAAAGCTAAAGCCAAAAGCAAACCTAGCGCATACTTAAAGGCAAAAATGAATTGCCACTTGAATATATGTTTAAGGAATTTTCGGGCAATTGTATATATAACCTAATTCGAATGCCAGATCACGGAACAAATGAAATTTGACTTCAATTCCCTCTTTATCCAATAAAATCACAAGCTAAAAAAATTCAACAGAATGCAACTTAATCGAGTTTATAAGCGCATTCCACAATCTGTAAGTTACACAAGAATCCACTTAAGTTTAAGTATCTGAAGCATGCTTTATAGTATTTGTACTATTCGATAAAGTTGTGTTCATAAATATAAAGGGTCTTGATTGGATTTAAAACACTTTATAGCTGCAACTTTTAGCTGTAATAATAATTTCTTTACTTTGACAGCTTTTCTGGGAAAATATTGTTGTAAAAGAAAATTCCTAAAAATCATTTCAAATGCTTTAATAATTTACCTAAGAGGCAACGATTTTCTATTAAAAACAAATACCAAGAAAACCATCAAATGCATAAACTATAAGCTCTAAAAATATTTTTTTTATTTTCTCAAGCAACTTAAGGGCATAAGGGATATTTTTTCTATTGAAAACAGAATTACAATATATTTATATAAATTCTGCCAGTTGCATGTTTAAGAAAACCGCATAAAGCAGAATTATAGAATCAAATACCCTCGAGAGAAAAGTATACACTAGAAACTACTCTGTTTTTTGTTTTCAGCTCTATTATTCTGATACTCAAAGTTTCAAGTTGATATATGCACAATGGCAAGCAAAATGAATGAATGGCAGAAGAATTAAATGAAAAATGAATTTCTTAAGCAAAAATAAAAGAATAATGCGGAATTTTTTAGGATATTATAATAAAACACAATTCTTTGTTAAGCAAAGAACTTATTGAACTTTATAAGCAAAACAATTACTTAATATTAATTATAATTAACGAATGGAATATCCTTTAGCATACAAAAGTTTTGCGATATTAGTGATACCCCTTTTATGCCTAAAGTAAAGTATATTGTCTAAAAATATACATTTTTTTTAATATATAGGTAATCTTTAATTGACAACGTTTGGGCTGATTTGGTTAAAATTTTTCCCAGTTGTGCATAATTGTCAGAAGAAAGTGTCTCTAAAAGAAAAATTTAGGTTAAGTTCTAATGGCAACTCGAATAGCTATTGCCTCTTGATAAAAAATAAAAAACTAAACAATCCTTAGAAAATTATTATTCTTTATAGTTTGTATAAGATATTATCAAAGACTATAAAATACTATTTATTTGAATATATAAGATTATATTATATATACGTAGTGAACATAATGCCGTAAAAAGAATTATCTAATATAATAAATCTTAAAAAGTCAATTATAACACGATTAGTTTGTTTTAAATTTTTAAAAGACCAATTGATAATTCAGCAATTTTTCAAAAATGCAAAAAATAGTTACACATTTTTCAACTTTGCCAGCGTTTGTAATGGCTATAATTCTTATATCGATCCGCATAAGCGGCATACCGTTAGAAAGGGGACTAATCAATTATCTATTGAATAATGTGTAACATATATTTAAGATATAAATATTTAGATACTAAGATGTTGACATATGAACTCATTTCATAAGTGGCAAAGTTACTGCCAATAAAACTAGTCTATTTGCGGTTGTATCTTGAAAACCAATAAAATAGGTTTGCATCCTTATATGGTTATTATCCTTAGCTAGCTCGTATAAAATACTATCAAGAGAAGTCTATGAGAGCCCAGCTCCTTTTTGGCTGTAAACTAGTGTTATATAATCTCTGATACTATGTTATTTTGAAGCTAGTTCCTTTAGGTAAAAGTAAGACTAAGTAAATGTAAAGGACACAAGCTGAAAAAATAAGCCAAAATGCTATCATTAACTGCTTAAAACTTAAATTAAACTAGTTTCTTACAGTTTTAATATAAGATTAAAGCAAAGACGAAGCAAACATATACTAGAAAGCTGCCAACTAAGCACATTTGTACACACATATGTATTTTTGCTCATTATATATATGGTATATAGTATATATGGCAAGTTAATAACTATTATTGTATGGCATTCTACTTTGATGTTGGTTTCTTAAAGTCATTTTCTAGACGATCTTCTGTCATTTTATGAGAATTTTGTGATACTTGTTGACTTGTTTTTTTTCCTGTCAATATGGCGCCACTGGGCAACAATGGCGGCGTACAGCTTTTGATGCCATGAATGTAATCAGAGCAAACACACACATATGACTACTCCAAGGCTCCAGCTGAAGAGAGAGAGTCCTTTGGTTCTAACTGTTAGCCCGCTGTGACACACAGCAGCTAATGAGTCCATGGCGTGTCTTTAGCGCTCGAGTTAATGTTTTCGCGTATTGATTTCGCCTTTTTGCAGATGGCGCGCTTTCACTCGCAGTTCGCAGTTTGCCAGTTTGCTTTTCATGCCACATAATTGGCTCGCCTTGGCAGCTAGCCAGGCCAGGAGGGTGGTGCGGTGCCGAACTCGTTGCAGCAGCAGCAGCATCTTTTGTGGCAACACAATTAAGGGGCTTGAGCGGTGGGACGCTACGTTTACATTCTTCCTCCTACTCTATTTTATTTTTTCTTGTTTTCCTTGCTGCCTCCGGTTACGTGCATGAAATGTAAATTTAATTTGCAACTTTTGTGCCAAAAATTGTTCTAGCCGCATTAGTTTTATTTTGTTTTTGGCCTATTGATTGGACTGTCTGCTAAACGTTGACGTCATTAGCGAAAGGACTTGTGTGTGTGTGTGTGTGGGTGTAAGCGGAAATAAATGAGCTACTATGCTCAGCAAATAGATAAAGTTTTTGAAGGGTATTAGCAAATATAATTTGCTGCTTAGCTTTGGATACGGAATTGGTAAAGATTGTGAGTTGAGTTAAAGGTATGCTCATATACGGTCACTTTGAATAATCAATTCTAATCAGGATATAATTGTAGATAATACATATAACAGATATACTATATATATATGATATTTTGGATAGTATTGTTTGATTTTTTGCATAATTTTTAGGTTGTTTTCACTATTGAATTTAAATGTAATTTTTTTTTTATAAATTCAAACAAATACTTAGTTTTTTTAAGTAACTAGTGTACCCGGACTGAGTTGCTAAACCCTCCCTTTAGTTGACCCGTCAAAGGTTGTTAAATAAATATAAATAAAATAATGTATATTATTTCTAGCTACGCTACGCATTATTCAAAATATTATAATAAATATAAAAAATATAAATTATAATTATAATAAATATTAAAAATTATAAATATATAAAATATTACCAAATTCATATTAATTTAAAAAATACTGCATACTGGGATTTTCGTATTTCATTTTAAAAATACTTCCTACTGTGATTTTCGTATTTTATTTGAAATACGCTGTATACGTTAACAGTGCTGTATAGCTTAACAGTGCTGTATATCTTAACAGTGCTGTATATCTGTTAAACCGTTAGCGACTTTTTCGGAAAATTTTCACAATATTTTCATTTCTATAAATCTTCTCCTGGCAATAAACAAACTGAAATAAAAATTGAGCCAAATCGGAGCAGCCTTTCTCAACTTGTGATTACCTATTAATTTTTTTGCACTATTTTTAGATATAAAGAGGGTGGCATTATGCTCACAGACGTGTCAAATTTTATAATTTATTCTGGACTTATAGTTAATCTAATTTTTGACTGGCTTTTGGCCTTTTTTTTATATTAATTTATAAATAATAGCCTTTTTATTTAGCAAATAGTAAAAGAAGGAATTAAAAGCCAATGACATACACCTCAAATACTAAATAAATAAAAAATAACTAATAAAAGAAAATAAAGCAATGAACGAAGATAAACAACTAAAAAGCCAAGGCAAAGGATATTGAACAGTATTATATTAAATAGTAATATATTAAATTATAAATATAAAATATATAATGAGCATTGTATGTAGTACAAGGTTTATAAATCAAGAAATTCCACAACGAAATTTCAATATAAAAAAATATATTGAATAGTAAATAAATTTATATATCAAAACATTAAATTATAAATAGTAAATATATAAAGCGCAATGCTGTAAGTCTGTAATATAAGGTTTTTAGTTCTACAACGAAATTTCAATTTGATAGCCCTTTAACCCAGCAAAAATAATGGCAAATCTGTGCAACAAAGTTAAGAAACCACTTAAGAACTTAATTGCCTATAGAGTATCGAAGTGTGTGCTTAAGTTAAACCCTATACTAAACTTAACAGCTGTAGCAACAAATCCATTAAAACGACACATTGGATGAAAATGTTTTTGATATCGCAACAAATCGAAATGAACATTTAAAAGATATTTAGCTGCGGCATGAATTTGGAGGGGAGAAGAGACTTTGCTACAAAACTGTAATTTAATTAAAGGACACCCACCAAATGGATGACACATATAAAAGAAATGGCAGAAACAAAAATCAAATTCGCTAGACGGCGCCAAGGGAGACACAAGGACAAAGGACATTCACAGCTGCTGTCGCTTAATGAGTTGTTTGGCAACAGGACGAGTAGAGACTGTGAAACTGAGAGAAACTTGACTCAAATGCATTTTTATGTTGAACTTTATGTGTTTAGTGTAAAATCTACTCAAAGTGTAATTGGCTGACTAAAGTAAATTTACATAGCAACCATTTAAAATGGTTAAATTAAAGTGGCATTTAAAAAGAATATGCTTAATGAATAGTTAAAGCTGACAAAAAATAAAAGAAAACTCAACTTTCGGATATAATTATAAAATTAGCGATATTCTCGCATATACTTATATGAATTTCACATTAGAAAACTTGTCAGAACTAATTAAACTTAATTAAGTTAAAGATTATGTGCTTTGCAGTGTAATATAATTAAAGGTAACTATAGAGTGTGAAAAGTTTGAACATTTTCAATTTGTTTTAACCAAGTTTTGCGTCTCTAAAGAACTTTAGATTGCATTTGTATACAGCAGACAGCTCTAATTGTGCAACGTTTAAGAATATTGCACAAAAGAAAATTGAAATTAGTCTGCTTATTAGTATTCCAAAACTCATTAGAAGCTCTAATTGAGATAAGTCGCATTATAAAGGCTTTTGCAAATCTTCTAAGTAGCTTCTTCTATTTCTGTTTTATACTCCCACACAACAAATTAGATGTGGGCTGAATCTTTGGCTTGCTGTCCAGTTTCTTATATCAATTTTCTTGTATTTATTAGAGCTAGTTTAATTCATTAGCTCATCAATTAAAAGCTTAGGTTCTTTTTTGACCGAAGAATGTTTATTTTTAAACCCAGGGTTTATTTTTTTGTTGGTAATAAATAACTGCTTTTAACTTGAGCAGTTCTCATCTCAAAAGTAGGAACAAATTATGATAAAGAATTTCCCTGTCTGGGCTTGCCTTTGCCCTGAAACAGTTCTTCAAAATTTGTTTATTTTCTTATTTATGTCTTTTTTTTTTTTAAAGAATCGTCTAATTATTTTGTATTAAATCATTTTCTAATACAGGCAATTTAAATAAATGTAATATTAAATATTAGAATTGATTCTCAGTTAATTGACACGCTTGAAACTCGCCAAATGTGAACTTGCATAAATTAAATATTTTAAAAAACAATTATAAATTTAAAAAATGAATTTTTAAAATATACAAATAAAATTGTATTTATAATTTCTGCAATTCTTGAAAGTAAAATTGTTTGCTGTTCTGATCTCAGCAAAAACCAGAGAAAAAGCCCATTTACTAAAGGATTTGAAAGTATTATAAGAATTTCTTGCAATTTACAATATTCTATCATAAAAATTTTTAAAATAAAAAAAAGGGCTAGAGCAGTGCTTGGTAATAAATCTATTTGTTGAATAAGCTTGAAAGAAAAAACTTTTGCTGTTCTGATTTGCGCAAAAAACTATAGAAATATACTTTAAACTAAGGCTTTCAAAGTATTATACAAGTTTCTTGCAACGTTTATCTATCAAAAATTGTATATTTACATTTTACAATAATTTTATCTTTAAAAAAACATTACTAAGAATTTGAAAGACCTTAGTAATAGATCTATTTGTTGAATAAGACAAACAGGTATTATAAAAGCTATTTAATAATGAACTAAATAAGTGTAGGAAAATATAGCTGAACTTTATTTGTTATTCCGGCAATTCTTGACAGTGAAATTGTTAGCTGTTCTAATCTCTGGAAAAACTATAAAAATATCCTTTGAAATATATACTACAATTCTTAAAAGAAAAACCTTTTGCAGTTCTGATTTGCGCAAAACTACAATATAAAAAAATATGCTTTAAACTAAGGCTTTAAAAGTATTAAACAAATTTCTTGCAACGTTTAGCTATCAAAAATTGTATATTTACATTTAACAATAATTTTATCTTAAAAAAAACGTTCTAATAGGTCTATTTATTGGATTTCTCGGTATTATTAAATATTGAATAATTTTGAACTGAGTGCGTTAAAGTAAAGCTTATTTAAATTATGTTTTATCTAAATAATTCGCATTATTTTATAAAAAATATGCGACATATTATAGAGTAATCGCTGTACAAGGATCTGCATTAAGTTTTCGACTCAACACATTTTAATAAGAGGAAATCCCGACTATTTTTTGACTAATCTCAACACCGTTCACACTCACCTCGATACATGGGAAATTCGCCATCGCTGTGACTGTGGCACAGCATAATTGGTGAACGGCAACGTGAGGCAGCAACCAGGATGCCCGTCTTGTGGTGACCTGCAACGCTCAGTTGAGTGGCCATCATGTGGCTGGATGTGGCTGAGGCGTTTGATGTGGCCACCTTTGTTGGCAACTGCTGATTGCCTTGTTTATGCTGCATTGCAGCAGCAGCAGCAGCACCGCCGCCTGATACTGAGCCAACACTGGCTGGTGTCATGGTGGCACAAACGGAATAGGAGCGTGCCACATGGCTTAGGGTGCGACGTCGTATGGTTGCCGATGCGGCCGTTGTTGTTGTTGTGGCACGATAATGATGCTGCGGTGTGGAATACTGGCAATGATGGGGATTGGATGCCACAGATGTGGACGTTTGTTGCAAGTGCTGCTGTTGCTGATAGCCAGCTGGTGCACCACCTAGCGACAAATGATGTTGCAACGGCGGATGCCCATGTGGATGTCCATGAGCTGGGGCATATTGGTTGGGCGGATGATGTTGCTGCTGCTGCTGCTGCTGTTGCAACTGCTGGGCTTGCTGGAATGGTGGATGCGAGTGCTGATGCTGCAGCAGTTGCCTTTGTTGCTGCTGCTGCTGTTGCACAGCAGCCATTTGAAATTGCTGCTGCAGCTGCTGCAACAGATCATGCTGCAGTTGCTCATTGCTCTTGGCTGCAACATTGTCGCTGGCATTCTGGGATTGCGATTGCTGGGACTGCTTTTGCTGCTTCTCCCAGGGTCCGTTGCTGTCGCCGCTGTAATCCAGTTTGAAAATGCAGCAGCTCTAGC
Source organism: Hirtodrosophila alboralis (assembly GCA_035043045.1). Lineage (NCBI taxonomy): Eukaryota > Metazoa > Arthropoda > Insecta > Diptera > Drosophilidae > Hirtodrosophila > Hirtodrosophila alboralis. Next base: position 168,569 of record JAWNNH010000398.1, on the reverse strand, counting down.
TCATCTGGCAGAATGGACACTTAATCAAAATGTTGCACGTTGCCAATCAAATGGGGGGCAACATTAAAGACGCACTTTGCATTTGCCACAAACAGCTGATGCAGTTTTGACCAGGATTGTCACTTATTTATGCGACGCTCGCTTCTATATGTCGGTCACACACACAACAGGACCTACTTGGAAACTTTCAACAACACAGCACACGCGAGCATCACACACACACACAGCGACACACACTCACACACACACAGTGACACTCTGTGAGGTTATCAAAAAAGGACAACGCGTTAACACAAGAACCGAAAAAACTCGACCAGATACGTTGGGCTTAAGTACAACGACTGATTGTATGAAGCTTTGTTATCCTGTAAAAAGCTGCTGCTGTCCAAAAAGCGCAACTTTCACAGAGAGAGCCAGAAGCTGCAGCAATCGAGAAGAGAGCGAGAGTGAAAGCACAAATTTGGTCCAGTTCTAGGAGAGAGATTTAGGGACTGCTTTTTATATATAGGGTTACATTGAAGGAGGAGCGCTGGGTTTGCCATGACGACTTTACTTCTGTTTATGAAAGTTCTTTTTAGCATGCATCGAGCGTATGTTTTGCCAACTCTTTCACTTTGTTTACCGTAAAAACGTACAAGAAAATAAACTGAAAAACAACAACGATAAATGACAGCTATGAAAAGTGTGGCACAGTTAGGCAGGCGCAATACCTTGGGGCAAAATTGTAGAGAAATTTAATAAATAATTTAATTTCTAAGGCAACAAAGTATAGTTTAAAAATTGCTTTCAATAGCTGGTATTATAATTTTAGAGTTTTTTTTTAGCAATATAAGATTTTTAGGCCGTAAACTTATAAATTGAAATATTATATTGAAATTATATATTGATTACATTTACATTTAGTACTATTCAATTATGTATTGAAATATTTTTAATAGCATTAAATGGGCACACTTTTAAGCTTATTTTAGTTAGATGAATCTATTATAAATAATATAATTGAAGTAAGCTTAGTAAATTCCAATTGAATCTAGTATAATATACTTAAAGTAAATATTAGTATATTCATCTAACTAAATGTGCTTACAAGTGTGTGTACATTTAATTTATATATTAGATAACCATAGATTACCATAAAACAAGTATAGTTCTTAGTAACAAAACATAAAAAACAAAAAAACTTACTAACTTCTTTTCCCCTCGATCCCCAAATTAAAGCAAATGCCTTTGAGAAAATGTTTCCTTTAAGTGACTGTGAGTGTGTGGCACCTGCCTTCCTCCTCGATTCTCAAAAGTTTAAGGGAGTGCCAGCAAAATTTCTATTTTTATTTTTTATTTTTGCTGGTACTCCCTTTAACTTTTGAGAATCGAGTAGGAAGGCAGTTCACACAGACACACATTTACTTGAAGGCAGTGCACACACACACAGTGACTTGAGATTTTTTTTTTTTAATATATTTTTTTTTTTTTTTTTTTTTTTTTTTTTTTACATATGTATATATATATATAAATTTTTTTTTTTTTATATTTTTTTTTTTTTATATTTTTTTTTTTTTATATTTTTTTTTTTTAATTTTAACTATATTTATTCTGCCATGGGGCCATGGGGCATTAAATTAAATGTTATGATACACTAGCAGGGAATATAATACATGTGTATTAGGGATTAATTGCATCAATTGCAAATATTAAAAGAAAGGATTCCGCATTAGGAAGTTCTAAATGGTAAATCATTTTTTCATATGCACTACTTTTAATTTTTGAGAATTAAGAAAGGCAAATGACACACACACAATTCTACTATTAAATTATTAGCAAAAAAAATTGTTTTAATTTTTTTTTGCTGATATTTGCACACACAATTCTACTACTAAATTATATCCAAAAAATATAGTTTTAATTCTTTTTGTTGATATTTGCTTACATTAACTACTCATCCGAATATGTGGTTAATATTTTAAAAATTTAATGAAAATTGTTTTACTATGCTAAAAAGGGAAAACAAACCTATCTATGAGTTTTGCATAGTTTATTAATTTAAAAAAAAACATTTAATAGAAATTTTGTATAATTCAGTTGAGAATTTTATAATAACAAGTTGGTTTATTGCATTAAAGATATTATGCATTTTTAGTTACAAGTTTATAAAGACTTTTTGGAGAATTTTAATTTTATTTTAAGATTTGCACAGTGTTCCAGCCTTTATTAAAAAAAAATCGAAAGAATGCATTCTTAATGCTTACAAATATGATTTGAAAATTTATACTTTAAATTAAACATTCCATAGCAAATAAAAAACTAACAAAATCACTTGAAATATAATCAAATCAACAATTTGATTGCACTAATTATACTATATGTAATATAAAAATTTTAAAATGCTTTATCAACAGTACAATCAATTCAAATAAATAAATGCAAGCGCATATTTCTGGAATATATGCCAATATTTATATATATATTTTGATTATATTTAAGATAAGATAATATAATAATAATAATATTTGCAGCGTGTAAATTTTTACTTCATCTAAAAAATCTAAAGTTCTTAACCCCTCAATAAATAATTTATTAATAAAATATTTTCCCAACAAAAAAATGGTTTTCAAAGCAAAGTGCGAGTCTTTGATAGGTGCATGCATTTAACCCACTAACAGAAAAAGGCACATAACACAATATATATATTCTGATGCCTGGGTTCATTCACCCAAACCAAAAAAATATATATTTGAAAAAAAAAAACACAGACACACACAAGGAGCTGCTCAGGCAGGCAATCTAAACAGCTGCTCCTGGGGCCAGGACCCATAAGAATTTCAAGAGCAGCTGCAAAGCTCTACCAAAAAAAAAGCTTTTGCAGGCAAAAATATGTCCTTCTTCAAATACAATATAAACTGGAAACTGTTCAGAGAGAGAGACAAACCAAGAAAAAAAAAGGTAAAAATCCTGCCTGCTGTTTTTTATACGAATCGTAGTCGTAATTTATTTATGTATTTGTCACTGGGTCTTTTGATAAAGTTGTTGCACGATAATTTCGATGGTTCCCTGGAGGAGAGCACAATGCGCCACAAAATGTCCCCCCCCCGCGCTTGATAAGGAGCGTCAAGAAAGTCGATATCATAATACAAACATGAAACAGGCGCCCAGAAAAGCTCAGCAAGCGTAACAAGGATGCTAAAAACCATATCACAGGAGACTCTAAAGTGGGGGGCAGACCACTTTTGGGTGGCTGCTGTTTGCGTGGGTTGTTGATTTTGCGTGCGCACCAAAAAAAAACAAAGGAAAAACCCCGTAAAGTGATGGGAAAACTGAGTTCCGTGTGGTGGCGGCTTGTTTCAAATTCTGCACTGCTGTGGTTAAGGGTCGACTACTTTAGGGGCGTTCCCAAGAGTTTCTGCACAGTTTTTGGGAACAGTTTATTATAATATTCACTTACCAAAAATATCACGATCATTTAAATAGCTGCTAGCGCTGCTTTTAATGCTAATGCAGTCCAATGGCGTTGGTTCAAAAATGTTGTATGAATCACAGGATTCAGCGCCAGGCGTTGTGGGTGTATTCACTGTACAAAAAAAAAAATATCAAAAATTGACAAAAAACGCAAAAATGATAAAAAGATGGCAAAAATTGACAATAAAGCAACAAAGGATCGATAACACTATTGATATTATTGATTGTATACAATTTGAGCAACTATCGATACTATCGAAACGTTTTAATGTTAATTCTTTAATTCGATTATAGAAATTGCATTTCTTATCATTTTAATCGATATTTTAAACCATAACTAAGCCCAACTGCTAAGTGTTATAATAGCTTTAATTATTTTTAATAATAATAATAGAATAAAAACACAAATATTTCCCACAGCACAAATTCTTATATATTTCTAATTAAGTCAGTTTTTACTAAGTCTATATAGTATATAATTTTAATTTAAAATATTTATTATCGAAACCCTCGTTAGCGACGATGTTTAAACTGTTTGCTTGTGTTATACAGTTGCCAATTAACATTGGACAGAATGTTCAATTGATTTTTATTCAAATATCGAAAGATTTTATCATATAGCTCAGAGGGCAGACCCAACAGTGATGGATAGTGTAGCTTCAGGGCCAATAGCTGTTGGGCACGCATCGGTTGAAAGAGTTTCTGGCGCAGCTGCAATGAGAGCTCATCGAGTTTGCGAAAACGTTTATAAAATGGTTTCAGTTGCACATTCAGCACATAACGTCCAATGGAGAGGCAGACACTGAAGCCCGGCTCTTGGGATGGTGGCAATGGGCTAATTGTGACTATCAACAGATCACCCTGTATAAAAATCATAAGACGTGTCTGCAGCGTGGCCTCCACTGAAGAGTCCTCTGTAAATTTCTGATCCACCAGAGTGCGCAATACAAAACGAAATGTTGTATCGTTAAACTCCTTGGTATAGACCATTGGCAGCTGGCTAAGCAGACGCACATTGTGGATGTGAAAGCAACCAATTGCCGGCACAGATTTCAATAGATGACGTGTCTCTCCATAGGTTTGCTCCTCCACAAATCCAGACTCCAAGGCGACCAAATAGATGAGCAGCACCAACAGCTCGGCGTTGTTTAGCTTATCCTCACCATGCTGACTGAGCAACTGACGCAGATGCAATGGCACTGAATCTGGTGTGGCATATTCAAGGCTAAGTGGTTCATCCTGGTATTTGTCGATCGCCGCTGTAATGAGGCAAGGATTTTTTGGGCAATGAGAACACCATATGCATGTGGATGTTGTGGCTGTTGTTTGTTGCATCGGTGTTGTGTGTATTATTATTTATTTTTGATTGTATGCGGTAGTTGTGTCTATGAGAATTACAGAGATTAGTTAAGTATAGATTTAGAAGACATTAAATTATATGAAACAAACTAACCTGTGTGCGTATGTGGCATGCGAAACTCAAATGGTGTTGTCTACGTGCATATTACAATAAATGTAACTAAATAGTTTTGTAATTTAATTAATGGATTATTTACACACTACACAAAACACAAAAAATCAAGAAATTTTTACACGCTTATAAATAATCTATATAATTCTACAACGAAAAGAACGCGCGCGCACTTTCAAACAATCAAAAAAAAACAAAAAAAATTTTAAACTAAAATTAATATTTATACAACTAAAAAAAAAATGTCTAAGATAGAAAAAATCAAGATATTATCTACAAACGAAACTTTTGTTTTCGTACAATGCAAAATAATTCAAAAAATATTAATATTAAATACATTTTTTTACAACTGAAATCACAAACATCAAAATATCAAAGAAATTATCATTATTTTTGAGAATACAAAATAGCTACCTGATAAACTGCTAAACTGATAAAAACTTAATATGATTTTAATATATATTTATTATTATATCATATATATTTCTTTCACCGAAAGATATTCATATAAACAACATTTATTGAACTTGTTGACAATAAAAAAAGCTTGGCATTTTAATGAAAATTCAATAAGGAACTCTGCGCGTAATTTTATTATTTTATTATATTTAAATTTAATCAAGAATTGATCTCTCTCGCTCCCTCTCTATTATGAACACTTAAATTGCCTTATTGCATTCTCATTAATTAAATAAAACTAATATTCGTGCTTAAATTACAAAAGTTGCGTCCGTGCCTACACGCGCCCATCTCTTTTCGTTACTCAGCAACAAAACGTAAACATAGTAAATAAATCAAAAAAAAACTTTAGCAGCAAAACTGAATACTATAATCTACATGTTTACATACATACATTTTATAACAAATATTATCACAAATATGTATTTTAATGCCCACGTCAATTTGACGCTGCTTACTAACCTGCCGTATCCAATTGTTCAGCAGCGGCTGCGCCGGCAGCGTCGGTGACTGCGGGTTTTGGCGATGACTCGGACGCGGCCGCGGCCGCAATTGTTGCCGCTGCGTGGTCGGCGTCTGTATTTGTTTTTGTTGGATGAGGCATTTTATACGTTATGTACGTTCCAATTTGGTACGCATTACGTTAGTTTGAAACATCTGTTTTTACATAAAGAGGATTTCATTTGATTGACACTGACACTTAAACGCTTTCTGAGTTTCTAAACGTATACAATGACAGTGCACTTGAAAGTTAAACGGCTCCAAAAACTGAGTTTAGTTTTAAATTAAATGCAGCGAGTATATTATTACGATTTATTTGTTTTAGAATTGCAACGCGAATGAAACAGCAATAAAATTGCTTGCAAAAAGCACCTGTTAGTCATTTACTTATCGATATTATCTATATACTTTTTACAGCGCTATCGATGTTCAGCTGTTACCAAGCTTTCATCACTAGTTGATGATGGGTTTGGAGTTTATTTTATTGCAATTGAAATGTGTTTATAATTATATTTGTTTAGTTGTACAATCAATTTACGTTGTGATTAAAGTCAAATGCATGTAATATATCTAAGTTTAAAATCGTACTTACGTGAATATGAATTCTATATTTCGCTCATCTCTATTAACCGGCATTACAGCTGTTTTTATATTAGCAGCAGCAGTAATGTAATGTTCGCTGTTAAGTAACATAGCTAGCAAATGTTAATGTGTTGCCCGAATTTGTTGCACATGCAAGTAAATAAATAAATGCAAATTGTGCAGCTATGACTTCTACCATTGAGGAAAAAGAATTGTATATGGTACAACAAGCACAAAGTGTACGAAATACTGATCCCAGTTCGGCCAAAGCATGGATTTTAACGGCCAAAACGTTATTTCCAAATGCCTTCAATGTGCAGTACGAGGCATATTTACTGGAACGCGATTCAAATAACTCTGAAGAAGCGGCCAAGTGCTTCAGTGTCATGTAAGTAGCATAATAAACAAATAATCAGAGAATTAATATGATTTATATGTTTAACAAACAGTGCCACGAAATTCACCAATCAGCACACGGAATTGTGGCAAGAGGTAAATGCTCTGACCAATGCACTACGCAACGAAAGCGATACCAGTCCGGAGCAGGAGTTCTATGTGAAGATGTATAAGCACTTGACGCCCGAGGTGCAGCACAATATATTTATGCATACCATAAGCAATTCCAGCGATAATTTACAGCAGTGCATTCATAGTTATATACTTATGTTTAATAAGTTTCCCAAAACGGCGATAACGCAATCGCCACGATTGTTGGAGATGCTAGCAGAGGGCATGCAGACTGATCCGGATTTATATCAACGCATGCTGGTGGAGGAAGTGTTGCCCCTGATAAAATCTAAACCGCCAGAGCTAGCCCCGCCGCTGGCCTGTCGTCTCTACACAAATTCCCTAGAGTATTATCTGCGTCAGATTATGGACGATGAAAAGTGCGACACGACGGAGGCGTGGAAGAATATATTCAAGGTGCTAGTACTGTGCGGCCAAATGATGAACTGGGAACCCTTTTTGCCCTTCAGTAAACAGGTCAATCAAAATGTCTACTGGGATAAGCTGGTGAAGATTCTGCGAGCAAGTCCCGCAGGCAGCTCCCAGGTGCTATTCTATGCTACCACGCTATTTATTTACTCGCTGCACGGATATATACGCAAGCTGCGCATTGAAGACGCAGATGTCAGTCATGTGCTGGTTGAGGGCTTTATCGACTGGTCGCCGGAAGGCGGCGAAGTGCAAACCATGGACTGGGCGCCAGATGGCGGTGAAGTGCAGAGCATGGAACCACCCAAGTTCTCGTCGACGACGACAATTAGTCAAGAGCTTTCGGAGGCATTTCTTCATGCCGCCCGCTGCTGGCAGTTGCTAAATACAGATCAGTTTCAGCGCGATTTTAGTCAATTGATGTTGGCGCTGCCACTGGCGCCCTGGATTTCACGTTTTCTCTTCGATCTGGCCATTTATTTTGGGCATCGCGATGAGGCCAACAAGCTCATGACGGAGATGACATCACAAAACACGCTAGTACAAAGTCTACAAATACTTAGCCTTCATTTAATGCAGGGCAGCATGACGGTAGGATGAATTGTATAAGAAGAATGTCAAGTTTTGCATTGTCTCATCGTGTTTTTCTTTGTATACTCTACAGCTTCAGGGATTCCAGTGCATTTTAAAGATACTCGCTGAGCTGCCCTCTACCAGTGGCCAACTATTGGAGAATGCCAGCCTGAAAGGCCACAGGCACATGATCTTTTTGCCTCTAACCAAAATGGCCCTCATTCAATACTGTACACGCGCCATTATTAGTCGCTTGAGTCGCCTACTGTTTGAGCCCAATTGCTCGGATCGCCTACTGGGCGATCTGCTGGCATTGCTACAGCTAAGCCCAGACAAAGATGTTCTGCTCAGGCAACACATCTTTAATCTGATTACGAAACGCAAGTCTTTCAATTTGCACATTCTATCCAATTACATTATTGCAACAGATGTTATTGAAGAATTGGCTTTTATATGGAACTCACAACAGTCGGACGATGCCAACTTTGAGTTAACTGGCTCGCCTACTGGTGGCGGTGGTGCCGCTGGAAGTGGCACTGGTGTTGGCGGCACTTCAGTTGCAGGCGCTGCACAACCACGTCGCATTGGCACACGCGGTGCCGACAAGGGCGCCAGAGATGAGTTTAAATCAATTATAAGACAACAAATTGCGCGTTCTAATGAAAATGTTTCCACTCTGGTGGCAAATTTCATCTCCCAAGAACATTTGACGCTGGCCCAGCATATATTTGGCATGGCACCGCCTGTGGAAACAATTATTATCAAATGAGATTCTAATTTAGAATTTAACAAGGATTTAAGTTTCCAGTAACAGATTACTATTCTTGTATTTAAAAAGATGTACAAATAGAAATGTCATGTCAAAAATCAAATACAAATTCCAAACTTTCGAATATACCGAATCAAATGATAATATTTATAACGCAGATTTATCAGAAAAGACTTAATATATATTTAGATATTTCATTAGATATATGCCAAGTCTTTTTTACACAAAAAAATGATTTTTTTCCAAATGGCACATATAACAATGTTTCAAATTATACAAAAATTTTACGTGAAAGTAATTTTCTTTAAGTAATCGACTTGGTTTTACTTCGTTGATCATTGGCAATGAATTTTGAATATATTATTATACTTATAAACACACCAATAAATAAAGGTAATAATTTCATGCCATTTGTAATTGACGTTCCACTGTTGTTTACAGGACAATCGCAAGATTTGGCACAATGCGTGCAGGCCCATTCAATATCTTTAAAATCCTTATGTGCTGACACATAACAATTAGGACTAGACAAACATAAGAACTTTTTGACATCAGTTACTAGTTTCATGCCCTCTGGTACACAATCCGATAAACGTGAATCAGGCTCTTCATCCGATTGGAGTTCTCTAAATACATTGCAATCTTCAAAATTAACACAAACAGATATATAATCCGCTACTTGACAATGTTTATCAAAATATTTCGAACAGTCAACGCACACAGTATTGGATTGTCCATTTGTCTTGCTTAAACAATTCCATAAAATAAACCAAAGAAGTAATTTTGAATTTATACAACAATTTTTCATTTTTTTCATTGGTTTTTGTTATATATTTTAACTGACAGACAATTTTTATAATAATAATTTTGCATTTTTAAATAAAATTGACGTTTTTAGCTAAGAATATTGAGAAAATATTGCATTTAATTGATCAGATTGTCCATAGGATTTATACATAAATGTATAAAATTCCAGGAACATAGAACTAAACATTTTTGTATATTTTTAGTGGCAAGATTTAACAAACAAATTGTAGATTTTAACGATTATTCAGATACATTTATGAAATATTTTAAATATTTTTCCTAATATATAATTTCACTGTGCAACAATTTTTGTATTTAAAGAAATTAGAATGTATGTTGTAGTCCTACTTAAATATATTATTACTGCAGAATTGAAATATTCAGATGACCCCCAAAATCTAGAGTTATGGCCTTTCAAATGATATATATATATCCATACCAAATATTAAGTATTAGTCAAGATATTGGCCTGCCAATCTAGATTTTTTTTATATACATAATTATTATACATATATAATAATTATTATTAAAATTCCATGAGATTGAGTAAATTTAATTTTAAAACATTTCCCTTGTAACCGAACGATTTTAAAGTTTTTAAATTAAAATTTTATTATCCCTTGTAATTGAGATCATGCTTTGTTTTTGTGCTCAGTTCATAAAAAGGGATTTATTATGAAAATTCAGCTTAACAGATTGAGATATATATTTTATCAATTGTTGATATAACTCAATTGAATTAGACAACGTATAAAGTGTATACTATAACATATATATTAAATATTTATCGTACAATGATTTTTTTCACGTTTCAACTGTTGTAATTCAAAAATATTGTTACTGAACTTCTATAGGATCCTGATCATACGGAATACAACAAGTTTAGGGTCATAAACATACCTAAATATATATGTATTACTTTTATAACATCTCTGATTGATAAACCCGAACTTTCGGCACTTCTAAGAGGACAACCACATGCCCTGGAACAATGTGTGCAAGCACCTTCAATATCATTCCATTTTTTACTTGCGATTACATAACATTTTGGCATTTGTATACACACGAATCTATTTAAGTCACCAGTTAGTTTTAAGCCTTCAGGTACACAATTAACGTATAATGGATTAGGAGTTTCACCCGCAGGCAGTTCATCATATGAGTTGCAGTCATTACCTTCACATGTAACTTGATCTGTTTCTACTTTACAAGATGTATCAAAATATTTCGAACAGTCCACACACATATTATTGTCCTGTCCATTTGCCTGGCATATATAATAATTACATAGAAGAGAACAAAGTATTAATTTTGAAACAGCGTTCCAATTTTTCATTTTTTAATTGTTATTCGAAAGTAAATATGTTTATATGAATTTGTTTAGTTTTTTGACATTTCTAGCTGAGGTATATCATCTAGAATTGAGAATTTATACAATATTTAATAGAATGAATAACAATTTGTTGGTAAACATTAGCCTCTTTGGTATAATTTATCTAAAAGCCTCGTATTTCATGAATGATATGCACACATTTATAATAACCACAATAATTGTATTTTTTTTGTTTTTTGCTATAATAAATATTAGAATTTGTGCTAAAAAGTTAATAATTAATTTTGCTAAAGTATAAATACGTCGATGACTAACAAATTTTGGTTGTTCATTTGCTTATTATATCACACATTATTATTATTTTTCTTTTTGTAAAATGCTATCAATTAGCGCTTGGTTGCCGTATTAGCATTATCAGTTGATATCGCTACGGATGTGCTTGGCGTCAAAGTCTGGGATTTTTCAAATGTAACCATCGGAATATCGAGTCCAAAATCATGCTTCATGTACGACATGAGCACATTATAAAATGCTGTGCAAACATTGACAAAGGCCACACGATATTTGGTGTCCAGATAACGAAAATTTACATATTGTGCCGCCGGCCAGGTTAACCAATCTAGCAGATAGATATAGGGAAATTTGGCAACCAGCTCTTGATTTGTCGCCTTCATGGTTTGGCCTTCCAGATAGCATACCGTGTAAAAGAATATCAGAATACAGGCGGGCGACATGAACAATTGATCAATGAGTATTTTGTTAATAATATTGCGCAATGTTCGCCGTGGCATAACGCGATCCATCCAATTGTATACATAATGATGCAGTGGTCCTTGGAGTGCGCCCGCTACAAACATGCGAAACATACGCTCATTATCATAACGATCCTGACTGCGTAATCCATGACGATATTCGTATTCCTGGGCAATGACATCACCCACCACCATTAGCACACCAGAGCCAAGAACATTGGTGACCAGCAGATATTTGCCAAACATTTTGCTCCACACCTGCTTGGACCAGCGCAAGAGCATAAATGCGAATGCCTCGCTAGTCTCGCCCTTGCCATGTGCCAGACGTTTGCCATTACAAAAACAAGCGTCTCCTATTACATCAGCCCGCCGCAGCAGCAATTGTTGCTTTTTAAGTGCGCTGAATGTCCGGCGGGGCAAATCGATGCGTGTAGATACGCGGCTACTGTGTTGTAATAGTGGTAGACATCCGTTAGTCAATCTACGAGCCACCACGAACATCCTGGCTCCTTGTAATTGCGGAAAAATAACGCAATTTGAATCTATCGCGCGCGCGCACCTGACTGATTTTGATTGTTTTCTGTTCCGGCTGTCACGTTACGAATTTCATGTTTGTTTTGTTGCTTTTATCAGTTTGACTTTTATTTAAAAGGGGGTTGGCTGAGGGGTCGTTAGCAGAGTTTCCATCGAATAGTAGCAACTGAGATGAGAACTATCGATAACAGCACATTGCAGCTTACAAAAATTATGCATGTACATGTGTACATTTATTAAATGATAATAAAAACTTTAAGCTTCATAAATGAGGTGATATGCTAATATGTACACGCCTTGTAATTTTAATAAGTTGTTTAAAATATGTGCAAGCGCACTTGGGTAGTATTTTAACAAAAAATCAAACAAGTCTTTGTAAAAATAAAAGTAAAGACGCGTTGAAAATAGTTATATTACGAATTGTAAGTATATCTCCTATATATTACAAAAATAATACTAATAATTTAAAAATTATATATAGTTTTAAATCTGCAGTATTGTTGCAGTATATCGATATTCGTCAACTATCGCCTTGTTTAAGACCATAATGCAGCCCTGGTAACTTCAGCGTCACTTTGCTCTATGCTTTGCTCTTTAGTTCGCGTTATTTTTAGGCCGCACACAGTTGTTTTTTTTTATTCGTTCACAACGCCAGCGCGCCAAATGTATATTTTTTTCCTGGCTAAAATAGAATAAATTCCATCAAAACACGTAGTTCACACTTATAAAACACAAATCACCCGCAGCGTTGCCACAATTTAAGGTTAGACACGTACGCCGCTAATAAATGACAAATGAAAAGCAACGCATAAATTAAAAACTAACAGCGCATCTAATTAACCGTCTCATTTAAGCTAACAACAATAGCGTGGTATTGCTGAAATGAGGCTTCTTTATGTTTTCGCTCTGATTTTGGCCGTGCGCCTTGCATCTGTCTTTGTGGTCAAAACGTACTATGTGCCGGATGAATATTGGCAGAGTCTCGAAGTGGCACACAAGCTAACATTCGGGTAAGTTAATAATGGAATTATTTTATATTGGTGGCAATTATACTCTCTACTCCCCGTAGGTATGGCTACTTGACCTGGGAATGGGTTCAGGGCATACGCAGCTATGTTTATCCATTGATTATAGCTGCCATCTATAAATTGTTGGCGCTGCTGCAGCTGGACAGCGTCAATTTATTGGTGCTGTTGCCACGGCTTCTGCAGGCTACGTTAACCGCTTACTCGGACTATCGTTTCTATGTGTGGACTGGTAAACGCAAGTGGGCCTTGTTTTTAATACTTGTGCCCTGGTTCTGGTTCTATACGGGCTCACGCACGCTGGCCAACACACTGGAGGCTTCACTGACAACCATTGCGTTAAGTTATTTCCCTTGGTACAATGAGGGCACCGCCTATTTATGGCCGGCGGCCATCTGTTGCTTCCTGCGTCCCACAGCGGCGGTAATTTGGCTGCCATTGGCAGTGTATCATCTGCGCAAGAGCCGCTTGTCTGTGCCGGAACTGATCCTCAAGCGTTTTGCTCTCATTGGGTGAGTGGAAAGTGTGCAGTAATTTACTTTATTATAACTTTATTGTTTGGTTTTTGCAGTTTTATTGTCGCCAGCGCTGGAATTGCCATTGACACATACTGGCATGGTCAACTTATTGTGACGCCTTGGGAATTCCTCAAGTACAACATTTTGAACAATATTGGTAGCTTCTATGGCTCGCATCCTTGGTATTGGTACTTCACCATTGGCCTGCCCACAGTGCTGGGCATCAATACGCTGCCTTTCATCTATGGAATCATGCAAACTGTGCGCAAGAGTGAAAAGTTTCCGGTTAGCAAACAATTGTTAATTACCATACTGCTTACAATGCTCGTGCTGAGCACTGTGGAGCATAAGGAATTCCGTTTTGTATCCTCGCTGCTGCCTCTGTGTCTGTACGTCTCAACGGATGCCCTCTCCCGCTGGAGCTATACCGCATCTAGAGTCCAACTGTGGGCCGTGGCCTTAGTTATTCTGTTGGGCAATGCGATTCCAGCCTGGTATTTGAGCACTGTTCACCAGAAGGGACCCATTGAGCTGATGCCTAAGCTGCGAGATATTGCCCAAGAATACCGTGATGAACGCGAGCATCGCGCCAGTATACTCTTTCTAATGCCCTGCCACTCTACGCCTTATTACAGGTATGTTATGCGTTTATCCAATTCGGTATTTTAAATTAATTAAGTTGTTCTCTTAGCCACATTCACGAGAATGTCACCATGCGCTTCCTAACCTGCGAGCCCAATTTGAAACAACAGGCGAACTTTAAGGACGAGGCTGATCGCTTCTTTGACTCACCCATGCACTGGTTGAACTCCCACATTCCGGTGCATCCACGCACTGCCTTGCCCTCGCATGTGGTGCTCTTTGACTCATTGGGCGATAAGATTAGCCAATTTCTAACTAACTACAAGCTGTTGCACAATATTGAGCACGCTGAGGTAAACAAACTGGCCGATTCCCAAGCTCTTCTAAACGAGTTTTCCACAAAGTTGGGAACCAAGCCACCTAACCTTGCGTCTCTTTTGCAGCATGTGCAGGCGCGCACAGGCAAGGCCATACAGGTCTATCAGCGTCTGCAGTCGGGCGAGGATAATGCATTTAATCGTAAAGAGTTCCAGAAACAAGAGCCTGTCATTGAGCCTAATGAAGGCTCAGGAAACCAGAATCTTTTCAATTAACCTGGATAGTACAGTACTTTGTTGGCAATTATATCAGTGAAGCAAATTTTTTGTAATGCCATTTAATAATTTATATTTTTTGATGAGAAGACTTAAATGCAATACTGCCCTCCGTTCAAAGCAAAAAGCAAACAAATGAAATTATTAACATAACAAGCATATTATATATGTCTGGCCTTAGCACAGCTTTTAAAACGTTTTCAAAAAATTTGTAGTCAGTGAATACGTTTTCCTCGTACTTTGTGGTTAGTTAATAATCTTTTAAAATTACCAATAATATTTTGTATTAGACGAAAATGTCTAAAGTGAGGCAATATACAAATGTATATTTTATATAAGATCTTATAATTGTTGACTGTCCTTTCTTTTATGTCTCAAATAAAGGTACAGTTTCAAATCAAGCGTTTTGTTTTTATAATTTTAAATATTGAAAAGCTGGTACTATGAATATTCGAGGTATTCCAAGTGCAGCTAAAATAAAGAAAATTTTTTTTCCATTATGCTTGGATACAATATAGCTTAGCCGCTACGATTCACCTTGCAGTGCTATTCAATTTTTTGTAGCCTCAATATAGTTTTTATATTTAAAATATTTTTAATAATGTATGCAACTGTTGGCCCTTATCGATAGTTGGCTATGCGATAGTTTTAGCACGCAGCTGTTATGCTGTTATCGGTAGCTATGGGTATATCGATATGCAAGCCGCGATACTGCTTTAATGATCCGTGCCGTCGCCGTCGTCTGCATTAATTAAACGCGTTTTAAACAATAAAGTCGGGGCAATTGCTGCACAGTTTCTCGCCGAAGCGTTAGCAACAACAGCAATAACACATAAAATGGCTGCTTCAATGAGAGCGCTTCTGAAAGTGCGAGGTAAGTGAGAAAAATTATTGCGAAACAGTTTCCAACAAAACGATATGTGTGTGCAAATTATATAATTGTTCAGACTTGCTCACGATTTGTGGCACATAAAAAACATTCAAATCCAATCAGAATGCCTGCAACAAGTGGCAGACCTACAGCATATGTGCTGAGTTAATTGGAAAAATTAACCAGTAAATCCATATAAAACGGCGTGGCTGCATTTGCAGTAGTTGAATTGATAGAATGTATGAATGTATGTGTGATTTGCGGCAAGAAGAAGAGCACCTGATGTAGGGGGGTTGCAGTGGGCGGTAATTGGGGCCATGTTCAAGGTTCGCATGTGACCCACCGAATGACAAATAAACAAAACAAATATGTAAGAAAAGCATATATTTCCCGAAGATTATATTAAACCCCATACAGATGCCAATAAAATGGTTTCAATGGCAACAATACGTAACATATAAAAATTAAATTTTCAACTGATTGTTCCTATGGCAATTACTATAAAATATGTTAGTACGATTTTAATTAAACATTAAGAACTTGTTTGTCTGAAAAGCGACAATGTTTTTCCTTTTTCACAATTTATTTATTACTCAATAAATATAATTTTGTAATCATAAAAATCAAGAATTGTATAAGTTTTATAATGAAAATATTCATCTTATCTGTTTTGTTATTTATATTTATTTAGATGGCTTCACTGCCAGCGTACGCTGTGGCTCGCAATATAACAAGACGCGTGGAAATCTGAAGCTCACCGGCGATTCACGGGTCATCTGCCAGGGCTTTACCGGCAAACAGGGTACCTTCCACAGCCAGCAGGCACTGGAGTATGGCACCAAGCTAGTTGGCGGCATTTCACCCAAAAAGGGCGGCACTCAGCATTTGGGTCTACCCGTGTTTGCCTCCGTTGCCGATGCCAAGAAGGCAACGGATCCCCATGCCACTGTCATCTATGTGCCACCACCTGGCGCTGCTGCTGCCATCATTGAAGCGTTAGAAGCTGAAATTCCGTTGATTGTGTGCATTACGGAAGGTGTGCCCCAGCACGATATGGTCAAAGTGAAGAGCGCTTTGGTTAGCCAAAACAAGTCGCGTCTGGTGGGACCCAACTGCCCCGGCATTATTGCACCCGAACAGGTTCGTATATATATGTATGTATATATGCCATCATTATCATTATCATGACAATGTCTGAGATGAAGAGAGGCATCAGTGAGATAAGTTGATAAGCGTTGGGTGCAAAGTTCACTTAAAGTGGATCGATAGACCGGCAGGTCGCTCAGTTGGTCTTTGGATTGTTGTTCTTTATTTATTTATAGGCCTTATTGCCGACTATTCAACAGTGCACACTCGATATGTTGAAGAGATTTGTAAAAAAAACCTCAAGGGAAAACTTTTACTTTTTCATTTGCATCAGATAATTTTGCTTTTAAATTGAAAATTAATTCTTGCTACGGTGTGATATTTAAATAGGGAGAATTAAAAGCTATAGAGGAAAAACCAGAGATTGAATTATGTTGGAAATTTGATATTTAAAATTTAACTGAATAAAATCAATGCATTCGTAATATTTTTTTAATTCATCTTAAGGAATCATCCGTAGTACCTTAGTCATAGCAGATTGAACGACTTAATGAACTGTCATTATAAAACCTATCTTTTATCGAAATATTAATTGTGGGATATAGAAAATAGTAGTCAAACTGTGATATATCAGACAAGAACTTTAATGTCCTCTTAAAATAAAATTCAAATTGTTCCATTAAATATACAATACAAGATCATCCCGGCGTGCGTTGCTTCTTACCGCTCCCGTTTTTAAAAGAAATAAAATTGGAAAAAAAGATAAACTAAACATATTCTACAATGTCAATATTATTGTAGCCTACTGCTCCAGCTGAGATTTTAATAAGTAATTTTTAAATTAATTTTTCGCCAACTTCCCGATATATTTTTAATAAAATTTTTCCAGAATGCCAAACTTCGATATAATAGGAAGCTATTGCCAACAATTTAAGTTTTCTAGCTTCTACCGTTTGGGCTGCCCGCGAGTCGCCAATCAGTCAGGCAGTCAGTCAGGTTGAAGAGTTTTGTATATATAGATTATTTAAAGTACAATTTCATTTAATAAACCATTATTAATTTTTTACAATAGTTTTTCATATCGAAGCTGCACTGTTGATACGCGCATTGTTTATTTGCGCTTATCTATTGTACGTTCTGACGCATAAACCGGTTTCATAATATAAAAAAAAAAAGAAATTTTGGTAATCATTTGTTTGTCTTTGTTTGCAGTGCAAAATCGGCATTATGCCTGGCCATATACACAAACGCGGCAAGATTGGTGTCGTATCAAGATCAGGAACCCTGACCTATGAGGCTGTGCATCAGACGACCGAGGTGGGTCTGGGCCAGACACTGTGCGTGGGCATTGGCGGTGATCCGTTCAACGGCACAGATTTCATCGATTGCCTGGAAGTGTTCCTCAAGGATCCTGAGACCAAGGGCATCATATTGATTGGTGAGATCGGTGGTGTTGCCGAGGAGAAGGCTGCCGATTATTTGACTGAGTTCAATACGGTAAGAAATTATGATTTAATTAAGAAAACATAACTTAATCCTTTGATTTTCTTTACAGGGCATCAAGGCCAAGCCTGTGGTGTCGTTTATTGCTGGCGTTTCGGCGCCACCCGGTCGTCGCATGGGTCACGCTGGTGCCATCATCTCGGGCGGTAAGGGCGGTGCTAATGACAAGATTGCCGCTCTGGAGAAGGCCGGCGTTATTGTGACCAGAAGTCCAGCCAAAATGGGCTTTGAGCTGTTCAAGGAAATGAAACGCTTGGAGTTAGTTTAGATTAATGCAAACCAATCCAATTGAACAAAATGTGACAAAGCCGAAGTACCACAAGTACGACTCAGATGAGAATTATGCGAATCAAGAAAGATTATTAACTAATTAAGCAAAGTGTCTAAAGAAGTGACAAACCTAAATGAATTATGTCGAAAACCTAAATAAATTATTATGAAATTCGCTAATGTGAACACGTACAGTATAAATGTTATCTAAAGGAACTGAGTTATGTATTCCATTAAAAAAAAACAATATAATTTAAGTTACTGCCGTACAATACCACCTAAAATTATCGAAAAAATAGTTTACAAAAAAACTGAACTCAGCACCAAACGCACAATATTCGAATTCTGTTGTTGCACTCGCACCAAAGTCGTTTTTGCCTTATTTTGATTAAGCTATTAACATTTTATTTGCAAAATAAAACGTTTAAGCTCGAAATAAATGTTATAAACATTAAATTTGTATGCAAATACTTGAAAAAATCAAATTATTGGTGCAACAGATTTGCACATTCAAAAATAATGCTAAATTAATAAAAATCAATTATGTTATGAGGAGCAATTGCTGTTATATGTGGAGCATATCTGTTAAGGGTGCAGTGCATTTTTAATATCGATAACTTTGCAGAACTACTCCAGCTGTTTCAATAGCAACCCAGTGCCAATTTGCAACACTGGCACAGCGAGTGTAAAAGAAAAATTTCTTTGTGCAATTTACAAACATTTCGTGCGATTCGTGAAGCAAACAAAAGCCGCGTGTGAAAAGCAGCTTTAAGCTGCAAAATAAACAATTGACGTATTCGAGAACACTACATAAACAATAGTTTTAACGCATATATCCAGCCAAAAGCAACACAATGCCAGTGTGCAAATTGCTTTTCCTTGTAGCATCGCCAATGGGGCAGCAGAACTGAAAATGGTGAGTTTTGGTGTTGAGACCTAATGAGGGGGGGAAAAAAAGAACAAAATACATAAACAATAGACTTAAATAAACATTGCACACATTGGTGAACGTGCTCAGTTGTTGTCTATTTGTTTGAAGTGCGCCTTTTTTTTTTTGCTCAGTTCAATTGCGCTTGAACAGACTCGGCCAAATAACTGTTCATTTGTTGCAAGTATTCTTTAGCCATATTTTTTGCAGCAGTTGCCGGTGTATTAAGTGACTTTTAATTGCTTTTAAGCAGATAATTTAAATATTATTGTAGTATTTGCATTTGAAATTAAATCACTTTTTTACCTTAATTCGGTCCTTGTTGGTAATTTTTTTTTTATGGTTCAGTTTTATTTTGTTCAGAATCAGTTCAATTGAACGACTGAACTTTGTAGTTCATTTTGTTTAGCTCCTTCGCTGTTTGGTGAATTTATAAAGAACTCTTTTTAACTTAACTAACCAGGTTTTGGTTGTGAAATTATTTTATTCAGTGATTTTAATAAATCAGTTAATTATTTATATTATTAAGCCTTTTTTAATAATAATTATAATTAATATATTTTACTCTATAATATACTCGGCAAAAATAATTGAGCAAAAATGTTCATGTATGTAGTTCATAAATGAACTGTTTAGTTCATTTAGCTAATGAACTGCAAAAAATATTGTATGTGATAGAAAAGGAACTTGTTCTTGAAATTTAAATAAAAATTGTATTGAAACGAAACCAAAAAATAAATAAATAAAAGAACACAGCGAATATGAACTACTCGCAAAAAATCGTAAAAAAAATAGTGAACAGGAACAGAAACTGAGCCAAATTGAGCTACTAAGCAAATAGAAAGAATGAGTAAGTAATCTGTTTACTTACTAAGTTCTGTTCTCATGAATCAAGTAAAAAAAAATAAAAAAATAAAAAATTGAATATTGAGGACAATTTAAACCATTTGGGAATTGAAAGTGCGTGCACAAAATACCGTGCATATTCATTCAGTGTATTTTAAATTTATTTTGTTTATTTTTTCGTTAAAAGTATGTTATTATAATTTCTTACTATGATAAAATTTAATTGATTTATATTATCGTTTTGACGATCACTGTCTAGAAGTCCATTGACCAATTTCAATTTGACCTTAATTTCAAATCATCGATATAGAACCCCCGCGCAACAAGATTTTAGATAAGATCAGATTTTAATATGTAGGACTAACAATTCATATCAAAATTAAACAAATTAAATAGGAAATAAATTAAGCAAAGGGGTAGACTTTTAAAACATATCTGAACTTGTGTTCTACTAAAAATCAAATTTACTGTTGTAGAATTTCCGAAACCATAAATAACTTTATTGAATCTAGTTCGGAGAATACGGAAATTGGCAGCAGTAATATCTTTAGGGCTTTCAGTACGAAAATATTAAAAAAAAGGGGCTGGCAATTCTGCTGATGAATCCCTAAAGTTAAAAATATTCTCCTGGAGTGTTTTTAATAGTAATTTTTTTTTTAGTAGTTTTATTAATAGTAATTTTTTTAAAAAGAATATTTCTACTAAAATAAGAATATATAATAATTTAAATACTATTAAAAATGATATACTATTAATAATGATATACTATTAAGCTGTGCACCTCAACAAGCACTTTGCTTAAATAATTAATAATTGATTGTTAAAATTTTTTAAAGATTCTATATATTTTTATTCTGGTTGATTGTTTTTAATTTATTGGTAGAATTCGTCGATTCGCCATTTTATTGCCAAGGGAAAATGATTTATATATTGAATTCATTAGAAATTAGTTAAATATTTTATACATTTTATATTATTTAAAGTAATATTCCCCAAAAGCGACTTGGCTTGTCCAAAGAATTTTGTGACTCAACTACTGTTTCCTTATACTATAAAGTATATAATTATATATATGTATTTAGGTCTAGCCGGTTTTAATTCCAGCAAAATTAATATTCTACATCCAGGAATATAGCTAAACTAAAGAACTTTTGTATTCAGTTTCATTTTGTAGATTGAGAATCAAATAAAATTATATTATTGAATATTCAGTATACCTCTCGATATTACTAAATATTCAGTATACCTCTCCATATTATTAAATATTCAGTATACCTCTGACTGGAATTTCCTTATCCTGACAAACAATACATTATGTTTTGTTGTGTATTTTTTCAAGGAAGCACAGAAGATGATACATTCTTGTTTTATACACTTAAATTTGTATTAAAATGTTTTTGTTTGGTTTTTTGAAAATAGATTCGGAATGGCTTTCTTCGTTGCGTATTTTTGTACGCCATTGTTGGCGTATTTCGAGTGGGTTTTTATTGAAAATCTATTTTGTGAAACAATACCAAGCAGGCCGGGGGCCGTCAGTTCGCATTCATTGCGTTGTGATCATGTTGTGTCTGTCGTAGATTTCCCTTTTCTTCTCTATTTTTTTTTTGTATTGTATTGTTGCAGTCCCGGGCAAAGCAACGGCATTACTTTTTGGCTAGCCCAGTGCAATATCTATGCTATGCTATATAGCTATCTTAGATCTTGTTGTATATAGTACACAAACCGATATTTACATTAAATCGTAACTAAAAACAGACAGCACGCGTTGCATGCCGCCTTTCTGCTTTCTATCAGAATTCTATTGTATGATGCTATAAACGAAATGTCGTCGTCATTTCAGATATTATATCTTTTTCTAATACAATTTTGGTTGTTGTTATTTTTTCTTAGTTAGTTGTTGTTGCGCCTCGATGCGCTTCGGTTCGATTTGTGTTTACAAATTCTACAATTTTTACTGCACACTAAGACAATTTTTCATTTCTTGTGCACGCAGAATGTTGAGAATTTGTATAAATTAATTTATGAGTTTTTTTACGCTGCTTTATTTTATATACATTGTATTTATATATATATTTTATATAAATGTCTAATATAATAAATGTATTTTTGTGATAAGGTTGTTTTCTCAAGGCGCAATGCAACGTATGTTTGTGTATTCTACTTTGACAGGCCCCTCAGGCTAGGCAGAGGCAGCTTGTCTATTTGCATAATTTATAATTCCCCTAGGCGCTTTCTAGCAGGATTGAATAAAAAGGAGTACAAGCAGGTGTAGCCCGCAGGACTCCACAAGAGGCAACAATCAAAAGCGAGAGCCGCATGTGCCCCTTTGTGTATGCAACAGGAATTTTTTATACCTTGCGGTAATAGAAATTCTTGAGATGTAACATCCTGAGCTTTTGTTTGTAGATGGCAAAATAGAGCGAATTAAATGTAATTTATTTAACAAAGAAATCAATACTCTAAACTCGGACTTTTAGTTTAGCTAGAAAGCTGTAAAAAAACACTAGAAAATATTTGAGAGCTTAATTTGATTGCAGTAGAGGCGAAAACTTTTTGCAACTTTAACAAACTTTATTTTTTTTTTTATAATTAATCTGAAAGTTTCAATAGTGCACTCAACCACAATTTGTTAAATTTTTAATGTTTTCAAGTGCTTTTTAAAGAACTAGGTTGCAAAATAGTTTTCAGATTTAAGTAAAGTTCAAATGGCAAAATTTAAAGGTTTTTTCGATTGATATTTGAATTATTTTACATATTTTAGATTTATTTTATATTTAATCATTTTTTAAGCCACATATATACGAAAGCTATGCCCAGATTTTAGTTTCTTGTTTAATTCAGGGCTGTGCAATCGTTGCAGGACATCTTTTGAGTCCATGTTGTAGCCACCCCATCATACGCTTGTCTGATGTGCTTAGCTAGCGTTTTATGCTCTTTGAGAGCATGACAGGACCTCTAACACGCGCTCCTTGTGCCCTGGCCGGGGCCGCCAGTTATTTCTCCTTGTGTCAGCGTAAAAAACAAGGCAACATGATTACTAGCGAGCCTTTGCCAGGATAAAATACGCCATTGCGCTCGTGTCTCATATAAGCTGTATAATCTGTCTGGTTAGAGAGGTTTCTCTAGGGTTAGCAGGAGGAGGGGTTCTGTATATAGTAGTAGGAGGTTGTGGGTGTTTTTTTTTTGCCTTTCAACCTGTACAAGTGTGTGTGTGTGTGTCTGGGTCAAGTCGTAAAGTGTTGAAAGTAGCAAGAGGTAGAAAGTGTTGCTGTTGTGTCCTTGCCGCCTTGTTGACACCTTTCACGGCCGACAAATTAATTAAAGTACCCCCCTGGCGAGATGTCATAAAACATTTAGCATTTTAATTGCGTCATAAAAGCAAAAAGCTAAGGATACGTGTTAAATAAATGCCTGTTGTCATTTGTCGCCTAATTAGTTAGGGAATTAGTTGTTTTTTTGACAATTGAAGTTGATTTCTTGGCTTAGTGCAGCTTTTGTTGTTGAATTTGGAACTGTGCCACGCCCACTCATTAAGGTGCCACCCACTGCAGCTTAGAGATGCAATTTGGAGCAGGAAGTGTTGAGACATACACAGGGCGGCGCATCCTTGTGCGCTCATCTCTCACCTCTCAAAAACACTGACACTTGGCCTCGAAATGCGTTGCGCTTTTAAAGCTCACACGTGCGACAGTCAACTTGTCAACTTACTCACGCTCTCACTGACTGCCGCTCTCAGTAGTTCTCGCTCTCTCTCTCTCTCACTCACTCTCTTTTTATATGTATGTCAACGTTGACCCAAATAAGATGTCGTAATTGCAACAAGGCGCGACACTCGACGACAGTTACTCAAGCGCTTCTATGCAATTACGTTACGTTACGTTACGTTAAGCTATGTTACGTTACGGCAATGTGCCCGAGCCGAGCGCCCAAGCAACAATCGTTGAAACACTCTCTCGCTCTCTCTCTCCCTCTCTCTCTCATTTCCTGTGCGCTCAAAGTAAACAACAAGAGAAGCACGAATCAAAGCTAACAGCTTTAAGTAGCATCGTTTGTGTTTCATTTCCATTGTTTCGCTGCCTGTGACTGTGCATAAATTATTAATTGCGACGCACTTTTAAATGCCGTCCCCAAATACCTCCCTCTGCCTTCACTGTATTTGTATTCTTATTGCAGCATATAATTGTTGTTTAATTTGCATAAATAGCTATTTAATTAGTTTTTGTTTTAAGTAAAGCTTATTGTAATTCTTTGACACTTTCTGTTGCCTACTTTCTGGCTGCACTTGCTCTCTTCTGTCTGTTGTAAAACTAGGACAACCATTGCAAATCCTTTGACTACTCAATCATGTCACATATTTAGGCTCTTCTATAGTCACAGCAACTGACAATGAAATTCTACCGAACACACAGACACACATACACATACAGTTTATTTTTCCAGTTGATTGCATTTTTCAGGTTATTTTTTCTTCTGTTTTATACAGTTTTTATATTCCTAAAAGCTTTTTTATTGCCCACTTTGTACGCTTGATGAAATGCCATCAATTGAGTGAAAATTCATATATCCCGTCAAGGGATAAATGCAATTTGGCACTCATAACTGACGGGGCATCTATTGAAATGTGTAGTTTCATAGAGTTTGCCTGGCTATAATTGAATTACAACAACTTTTAGCAACTAAAACTAGTTTTTTTGTTAATTTGAAGCAATAGATTTTAATCAAATTAAATTGGCTAAACGAACTTTGTAAACTGAAAAGCTTCTAAAGTGTAAAAGTTAACTTCAACTAAAGTTTTTACTGTGAAATGAAAATAAAAAGGAATTTATTGATAAAACTAAATTAAATATAAATAGCTACTATAAATGTTAAACTAACATTTTTTAAGTACTTTTTTATGCCAACTTTCTTTTGGTATTTAATTTTTAATTTGCAATTTTGATTTACAATAAACATTCAACCTTTTTAGGCATTTAAGGCTTTAGTGCTAGGAAATCGTCAAGTTTTTTTGATTGCAGGCAACAAACTTTTGCCGTAAACAATCCTGTTTGGCACGCACACACACACACTAATCCATAAGACATACAAACACGTGTGTGTATAGAGTATGTATGCATGTATGTAACGTATATAGAGGCTACTCCAAGGTCTTGCCGTGGCCTGCTTGGAAGCCAAAACGATGTGTAGATAGACAAAGATGATGCCCAGCAACAACAAGAACAAGAACAACAACAAAAGCAACTGCAAAAACACACGCACCAGGAAGGACAACGAAGGCAATGAGAAATGCCACCCCAAAAGCAAATCGTGCGCATTTTGGCTCTGGGGCATAAAACAGTAAAGGAAACGATAAAGACAGAGAGAGAGAGAGAGTGAGAGTGTATAAGAGGGGTTAGCGGGGGCCACATGCTTTAACCTGTTTTCCGCTAAAGCTTTTACGCACTCGGACGCGTGCTCTCTTTGCACTTACCTTGCCACCCTTTGGCAAGGCACAAATAGAGCATAGTGAGAGAGAGAACGATTGAAACAGGGAGCAAGAGAGAGAGAGAGAGAGCCCCAGCGAGCGATGCTTTTTCTGACGGCCTTTTCGCATGCGGTGGCCCAGTATCCATTCGGTCGTGTTCCCATAATGTCTGCCAGCGGAGCGCAGTGCTCGTCGCAGTCGAACTATTCGTCGCAGCCGTCGTCAACGTTGTCATTGTCATCCGCAGCAGAAGCAGCAGCAGCACCAGCAGTAGCAGAGGAACAGAAGCAGCAGCAGCTTAAAAATACATTTTCACAATGAAGCAAACGGGCGAAGGCAAGAGAAAATGAATTAGTTTTCGCTGTTGTAGCTGCTGATACAAATACCAAAAATACAAATAAAATACAATTCGAAAAGTCGTGTGGAAAACATACTAAAAGAAAAGCAAAAAAAAAAGAAGAAAATAAAAATGGCACGCGCGTAGCAATAAATAAAACAGCAGCAGCAACAACAACAGCAGCAGAAAAACGTACGGAGAAGACACTAAAACATGTGTGTGTGTGTGTGTGCGTGTGTGTGTGAGATAAGAACACAAAGTATATCGTAGCCGTATATATATATTTATACATATCTATGTATATATACGTTTATTATATATATTTTTTTGTGTATATATATGCAGAAAAAGAAAGCCCAAAGGCTGAGGCAGCAGCCGGGCGCAGTGTTTAAATATAAAGTGCAAAAAAATAAAATACAAATGTAAAGCATAAGAAAAAGGAAAAAATATATAATAAGGTGTATTTTTTTACGCCGCTTCTTGTGATTTTGTCGTCGCGTGAAAAATGCTAACGGAATTTTCATTTAAATTTTAAGGTTTTTCTTTTCTTCACTTGGCTTTTTTTTTTGCTTTTCTCGCATTGCCTTTTTGGTGTATTATACATACACAACGATACACGTTTTTCACACAACAAACACGCACACACACTCACACACACATATACGTCGTCGTTAAAGTTCGTTTCGTCGCCGCGACGTTCGTTTCGTTTTTCAATTTCGTTTCGTTTCGTCGTGTTCTTCGTGCTCTCCCTCGCCCCATAACCCGAACAGGGCGCGCTTGGCGCTCTTTGCCCCGTGTGCAGTTGTTTGTTTGTTGTTCTTGTTCTTGTTGTTGGCAATATTAAGCAAGAAGCCCTGTAAAAGTTTAGCTAAAAATGCAGCCCTGGCAAACGACGCAGTTTTTTTTGTTCTTGTATTTACTGCATATTTGTCATTAAAGTTTGCCTGTTTTTAAAAGCAAATGCAATGCATTAAAGTTGCTGCTATCGCAGCTTTAAAATGCAACGCTCTCTCACTCTCCCACGCAAGCGCAAGCGCTTTAAAGCTCGCTCACCAACTATGACAGCCGCAACACATTTTTGAGTACAGTGTGGCCTGGCCCAGCGTGAAAGCTTTTCTAAGGTATCAGGCGACAACCGACAACGACAGCTGCTGTAAACAGTCCCAGAACTCGTGATATGAGACATAGAGGAAACTTTTGACATAGGGTAGCATTCGGCACATGCAATTTTTGTATAAACTTTTGCTCTTTTTACATGCAATTGGCTGTTGACTGTTTGTCCCAAATTTGTATATATATATTTTTTTTCTTTTCTTATTTTGTTGACGAACTTTGCCTTTGACTCGTTTTGTTCTTTTGGCGTCTCTACTCTCTTTGCTTTTTATTTTCTTGGTCGTGTGCCACACGTCGTATGCGTGTTTCTTATTGTGGGCGACTACGTCATCCATTTGTCACCTGTGTTAGCGATTTGCCTTCTCTCTCTCTCTCTCTCTCTCTCCCTCTCTCTTTCTCTATTTCTTTCAGTATTTCTTGCTCTGTCTCCAATTCATGCTTTTTTCGCATATTTCGCGGGTATTTCCCAAACACACAAATATGAAAATAAAAACGATAAATGGCATAACTTATAATATTTTGGTGGAAAGGGTTACTCGACTTGGGTATCCATTCGTGTTTTGACTTATTCACATTTTGCTTTTTTATTTACGCTTTGAAGTGTTCATGCAATTTGCTTGTTTGTTTTCATATTGTCTCAGAATTGGATTTTCTCTTTTTGAGAACTGTGCAAATATGTAAATATTTCGATTTATTTATTTTGCGGGGTTTCGGTAATTATTTGCATATGCGAACGGTAGTAAAATAAAGAAAATTAAGGAAATATGTAGATAATGAAATTAAAGAGGAAAAAAAAAATTATTTGTATTGATTTCATTAGGCAAATATGAGTTTATTTAAATCTATATTTTAAATTATTTTAAATCAAGAAAAACATTATTGCAAAAATTACTAAAAACTAAACTTAATAGATAAATTGATAAAAAATCTTGAACTGCTGGAGTATGCCTTTTTTGGCTTTTATAAGATTTGTTCTCAATTTTTGACTTTTATAAGATTTTTTATAATTTTAATATCACAACAAAAAGATTTATTTTAATTTTTTTTATGATACAGCAATATTTTAATACAACATTTAAAATATGTTTTACACAGAAAATCTGTAATTTTTACTTGAACATATTTCCTTTTCGCATTCAAGCAAATTTTTCCGAATCCCTAAAGTAATTATAAATTTCTTTTTTTTATTTGATACTGTATTTAAAATAGGGTAAAAAAGAAATATACTTACAATGTCATTATAAAATAAGAACATGCCTGAAATGTATTTAACAATTTGAGTTCTGAATTGTTTTCTTTCAATAATACACTCTAAAGTGGCCAAGAAATTCTATTCCTTTTGCCATTTATCGTGCAACAACCCCTCTTCAAGACCCTTGAAAATATTTGCTACCTAAACTATGCCAAGAAGAAATATAAAAAAAAATAAAGAAAAAAATAATAAAACTTGTAGTAATCAAAAATTAGCATAATTATGTTGAAAGTGAACAACATGAATCCGCAAAAAAAAGGGGAAGCACCACAATAACAACTAGAACAACAACAACAACTGGTCAAAGGACTCAAGAGAGTCGATTGTAGTATAAAAAGCATCCCTTCAATGCGTTAATTTAGCTCGGTATCCTGGGGGCAGAAATATATAGTACGCATTTCAATTATTTCTCTCTCATCTCTCGGTTTCAAGCTCGTGCAGTTTTAAATATCAAAATAAATCGTAAACAAGGTCACATTCCTAGTGTGTGTGTGTGTGTGTGTGTGTGTGTAACTCACATAGATACACACACAATATATGAAAATGTTTTTGAAATATCTTCAAACTAATTCATCAGCTCCGCTCCTCCTTCAACTTGCAGCAAAATGTGTGCCACAAACAACAAATCAAAGAAATTCTCACATAACCTGAACGCAATAGACAACAGAAAGTGAAGAACAAAAGAATAAAATAAATAAATAAAATATAAAAGAAAGCAGAGGAGCAAAAAAAAGGAAAATTAATCACAACCAAAAGAAAAGCTTTAACTAAAAAAATATTTTTAAAGTATACAACTATACTATATATATACTAAAGCATAGTAATATAAAAATTTAGCTGTAAGCTATAAGTACGTCTAATATTAAAAATAAAAATAATATTAATAATTGAGAAACTTCGCAAAGAGACCAAATAAATTAAATAAAAAACCTAAATGGCAGTTTGTGATTCTCGGTGATATGGTGTAAATGTGATAAAAACAAAACATTATTAAAAAGTTTTAAATGAAATTACAAGCAACAATAATAACATCAACAACAACAACAGCAACAACGGCATAAAATTGTGTTTTCGACTCTACGTTTTTTCATTTTTTGCATAATTTTTAAACAAAACTAAAAGAAAAAACAATAATAATTATATACCTATACTATATACACAATATATATACATCTTAACTAAACCTAAGCCTTGTGTCTCTATAAGCGAGTTATTATTATTATTAATAATAATTTAAAAACGTAACATTAAGTCGCACAAAAAACCAAAAACCAAATATTCAATCCTCTGGAGTAGCAGCTAAATTTAAAGGCATTAAGAAACTTTTTAAATATTCTCTATCAACTGCACTGCCGGCATATTTTTGACAACAAAATATGATTTTATTTTAAATAAAAACGAGAACAAGCCCAAATAACAGAATACATACGTACAAAAATTATTAAAAAAAATAATAAAATAAACTCTAATCGTATGCAAAGATTCTTATGACAAAAAAAAACCAATAAAAGACAACAGACTACAAGAGCAACACCAACAAGTTGGAGCGTATAAACAAAATGCAATAGTTTTTCTCACTCGCAAAGGTAATATATAAAAAGAATAAAATATGATATATAAAAAGAATATAATGATATATAGAAAATAATATAATATAATATATAAAAAAGAGAATAATATGATTTATAAAAAAAGAATATAATGTGATATATAAAAAAGAATATAAAATGATATATTGAAAAGAATAAAATATGAAAAATAAAAAGAATATAATATGATATATGGAAAATAATAAAATATGAGCGTTTCTGAAATTCCAATAGTATTTAGAAAGAATTACCATTGTAGACAATAAATTGAAGAATATAATATGAAAAATAAAGGGAATATACAATAATATAATATGATATATGAAAAAAAAAAATAAATACCGAGATAACACGTCATTCATTAAATTATTAAACTTTTTCCCTTATCGATGCTTTTTAAATTCTTTAAAATTATATTTGTTAGCGTTTCAGTAATTTCAATAGTATTTAGAAAGAATTTACATTGTGGACAATAAATTGATGAATATAATATGAAAGAATATAAAATGAAACAATATAATATGAAAAATAAAGGAAATATACAATAATATAATATGATATATATAAAAAAAAAAAATAGAAATCGCGAGAAATATCTTGATTCAATAAATTATTTTTCCCTTTTCGATGCTTTTTAAATTCTTCAAAATTATATTTGTTAGCGTTTCAGAAATTTCAATAGTATTTAGAAAGGTTTTACATTGTGGACAATAAATTAAAGTCACTTCGAAAATAGTTTCAATAAAATGTGTAAAAGGCAAAACAAAATCAAAAAACAAATGAAATCTTGAAATAGCACAGAAATATATATTACTATTTATTATTTTTAGCAAACATTTGTATTTTTTGCTATTATTTTACAAACCATTTGTTCTTACTAACGATTTAATCAGAATTTATACAATTTTCAGAAATTTTACATTGTCTCTGTATCTTGTTGCTATTTTTGATTTCATTGAAAATTCGTGACGGAAGTGTTATTCTTTTGTATTTTTAATGGTTTATAATAAATTATAAAAATAAACTTGCGATTAAGTTTATGTTGCTGTAAGCAGAATTTTTATTAATGTGAGAATATAAATTATACATTATAGTTAAAAAATAGCTGTAATTATGTTGAGCATGTAATCAAATGATTTATTGATATTAAAATGGGACTTTGAATGGTTTATTAAGCGTTGCGATTCTATGTTTTATTTAAAAATAATACACTTTTGCAAGGGCATAAAAAACAACATATTTTCTTTATATAAATTGAGATTTAACTTATATTGTCTGAATTTTAAATAAAAATTTGGCAATAATATATATATTTGACTAATAAAAAATATATCCCGGAAAATATCGTTATGAAATTGAATTCTTTATATAAAAATATATATATAAAAATATAAATATATAAAAAATATAAATATATAAAAAATATAAATTTATAAAAAATATAAATTTATAAAAAATATAAATATATAAAAAATATAAATTTATAAAAAATATAAATATATAAAAAAATATAAATATATAAAAAATATAAAAATATATCAAGAATTAAATTTCCTAACGATATCTTTCGGGCTATATTTTTTATTATTATTTATATTGCTATTTTTTTTTTATAATTGAGAAAAAATACAAGTTTAAATTTCCCCATAATAAGAAATTAAAATACCCACAAGTGCAAAGGCCTGCACTGGCTTACTGCACACCTGTGCGCCTATAATTCCCACACGATTTAAGCAGTCAGTAATATAAGGCACAAGAGTTTCTCTGAGTTAATATTTTTTAAAAATTTATTTTTAAGAGAATTAATGAATTTTGCCTTTTATAATTAAGTAAGAGTAAATATTACAAAATATATAATCGATATATAGACGCAATGTTCTTCTAAAATACAGAATAGTTAAATAAAAAATAAAATAAATTCAAAATAGTTTAATTTATTTTTTATTACTCATATAATTGTTTTTATTTATATTTTATATTAAAATTCTAATAATTCTAATTGCCAAATTGCTGGAAGCTAAATAAACTTAAATATTCCATGACAACTATGCAAGAATTTATGATAATGAAAAAATTAAAAATTCCTTACAATATTTTATATTTAAACAAATATTTATTTCCATAAATTTTATATTTAATTAAATATTTTCTTTCTATTTGCAGTACATTTTACATAAACTGTGATTATGAGTTCCACAAAATCTCAAGTAGCCCTTGCTACAAATATTCCAACCAATTTAGCCTCCGCATCCGCCTCAGCCACTTCTACAGCGGCCGCTGCCGTTGCTGTTGTTGCCGCCGTTGCCTCCAACAACAACAACAATAACAATAGCAACAGCAACAACAATTCAGCGACGTCAACAGCAACAGGAGCTGCAACAACAGCAACAATCGCTGCAATAACAGCCGTGACGTCATCGACAGCATCGACAACAACAGCGACAGCAGCAACAACACCAACAGCAGCAACAGCAGCAGCAACAACTGCAACAACAACAACACAAACAGCATCCAGCAACAACAACGAGGATACAACAACAAACCCTTCAAGTTTGGGGCGTCAAAATAGTTTTGGCAATAGACGCGTAAGTTTATATTTTTTTTTAAGTTTTAAGGTTTATATACCATATAGAAATATGCTATAACTATTATAAATAGGTCAATATTTAGTCAGGTATTTGCGTGTGTTCTCAATTCTCTTACTCTCTGTACTAATCTCTCGCTCTCTCTCGCTCTGAGAACTCTCTGTAAGTGCAGCCATGAACTGGTACTGGCCCGTGCAAAAAGATACACGCCCAAAAGTGCATAAACTGGGTCAGGTCAGCTTGGTCTATATGGCATTGTTGGATAGGGTTTTGCCTGCAATTTCTCTACAGTTTCTAGGAATCATCAAATTGGAAATTCCCAATCGATTCAGAATGCCAAAGAGTTGTACTTTTGATTGCGCCTCCCCCAAAAAAAGGGCCAATTGTTTTTTTTTCCCAAATAAAGTTCAAGGTTTATTTGGCCAGTTGCAGGTGCTTTTCTTAGGCCAGTTAGTTGTGTTTTCCCAATTTTAATTGGCATTAACTCTAAATAACTAGAAACATTAAACAAATGCCAAGAAATTGTTAAGCAGCTGCTGCGACGCGGCCCCAAGGTCGATTTATTGATTTTTCCCAACAAACTGATGACGTTCACGGAAGTTGGCCAACACGAAGTTGTCTGCGCTTTGATTTTTGGCCAAGAAAAAGTTTAATTTAATTGTGTGTGCTGGCATGTTTATTGTAAATATTGTAAATATTGGTGAAAAATCAAGTTTATAAGTGTTGAAAACATTTTTATTAGTGAATTTGTGAAAGTATTTAGATTTTGTTTATAAAGTTTATAGAGTTTATTAAACAGATTTAAGTGAAAATTGTTATTTAATAAACAATGTGTTTTTTTAAATTTTAAAATAATATTTAATAGAAATTCTTGATTTTTTAAAATTTATTGAAATTAATATTGGATTTTTAGATGTACAAAAAGAAATATTATTTTCAGAAAAGCGTTAAGAAAATTATTATGAAAAAATCAAGAAATTTAATACTAAAATTTATTTATATATATTAATATTTGTTTTTTTTTTTATTTCAAAGTAATATATATACTGCAAACACTCACTGTAATCGCTGACATAAACTTACAATTGCTTTGAGTTTGCCAAATTTCTTTGACATTGACATTAACTTCAATTTTTTTTTTATATTTTTTTTATTGATTGCTTTGTCCAACTTGCAACCTCAGAATGCCACACAGTTTGGAACATTATTCAACTATAACTGTGTTGAAATATTGGGCAATTCGAGTAGCACTCGAATTAATTATTCTTTAATAACTTTGACATTCATGTGAACAAAAAATCAATGGACGCAGCAAACTAATATAATGGAAAATCCACAAAAATTAAGCCAGACTAACTGATGAACCAATTAACTGAATCAATGGCTGACTAACTGATTGTACGATTGACCAACAAACTGACTGACAGATTGACTAACTGACAGATTGACTAACTGAATTGGTTGCGTTGTCCTTCGTTGTGTTTGTGTAAAATGTCAAAAGTCAGTTAGGCTATAAAGCGATTTATGTGACTGGCACGGTTACAATAGGCTTCAAAAATAAAATAAAAGTGTTGTTAACTAGCAGATATCCTATAATTTGTAAATATTTTGATTATATTAATGATGTTGCTATAAAATTTAAATAAAAGGTCTACTTAGTCTCTATTTAAAGCAGTTTGAGATTTTACAGAAATATGTGAAACGTTTTATTATTTTATTTATTGTTGTTGTGATTTTTTTGTAATTTTTTTTTGTTAGAAGATTAGTTTAGTCAGCTCGAGGTTAAATTATAATTTTTTTTATTTTATTTATTTATTGCTTATTCCCTTAATAAACAAATTTTTTTAAACTATTTAAAGAACTATTTACAGTGTTTTGCATAAGCTTTTCATTTGTAAATTTCTACTTATTGTTTTAATTAATTTATATATACATTTTACTTGGTTTATTTATTTGTATAATATGTCTGTTAAAAATGGCAGAAAAAACCTATTAAAATTAGCTTTAAAATAAATTAAAGTATAGGTTTTATTTTAAATTATAAAACGTCCTAAATGATGTGCTATAAACGGACTATAATATTCTATTAAAATTGTCTTTAAAATAAATTATAGTATAGGTTTTTTTTTTCAATTATAAACCGCTCTAAATAATGTGCTATTAACTTTTTTGTAGAAATTATGTTTTCTTTATTAAATTAATGATTTCTTGAATTTTTTTGTTATACCAAAACATACAGAAATTTAAATAAATGAATGGGTCTTTAAGAATTCATAATATATTACAAAAAAAAATATGCAAAGCTTTTTTAAGTGATATTTTATAACATATTGCTGCAAAAGTCGCATATCATTCTTTTTTTTAAGCCATTTTATTAGTACAGGGTATTTGGCTATACAGCTTTGCCTGCATTTGTTTTACTACCCCCAAAATATAATGTGTGTATATGTGTGTATTTTTTGTGGATCGTTAATATTGCCTGTGAGCTGGCATTTGTTTTACATTTTAATGAGCTAACAATTGCATCACGGGGCAGCGTCATCGCTTCCTAACTGGGTTGCCTTTTGGGTGGGCCTTCTATCTGCCTTTCGGGCTGCTCTTCTGGCTGCCCCTTTTGTCTACTTCCAGCTGCCCCTTTTGTCTACCTTTAGCTGCCCCTTCTGTCTACCTCTAGCTGCCCCTTCTGTCTACCTCTAGCTGCCCATTTTGTCTGCCCTTTTGGCTGTCAACTTTGGCATTAAATTGGTAGCAGCTAATTTGAAACTAATTGCTTTCTCTCACACTTACACTCACACTCTCATTCTCTCTCTCTTCCAGGGCAACATGAAGGGCAAACATCTCACACGCAGTCATGCCATGCGCGAGTCCACATCGCCGCCACGCACGCCAACGCCTCGAGCTGCCTCCGAGCAGCAGCAACAGCAGCAGCAGCAACACTCCAGCGATGTCCATGAGCACAACAACAACAGTGCCATATTAAATAATAATAATAATAGCAATAACAATATAAATCCTAATAGCAAAGCACAATCAACTGGACGCGGTAATTCGCCGCTCATGGAAACGCCCGCTGTGATTGTTACTAGTCAGCAACAACAGCAACAACAACAGCAGCAGCAGCAGCAGCAGCAACAGCAACCACATCAACAGCAGCAGCATCAACAGCAGCAGCCGCTTAATGTGCCACTGCGTGATGAGGCCGAGTTTCCCAAATTGTCGCCGCCCAAAAAATCTGGAGCTGGTCAACATAATCGCACCAATAGCAATGGCAGCTCTGGCATGGAATATAGCAACAACAACAACAACAATAGCAGCAGCAGCAGCAGCAATAATAACAACAACACTGGCAAAAAATATGTTGTAGATTTAAAGGCCAATGGTCTGGACAAGCATCATAGCCATAATAATGGCAACAACTCCAGTTCGCTGCTTTATAACTCGGGCATGAATTACAAGGCAGCAGATCGTCATGATCGCCATGAGCGTCATGAGATGTCCAGTCAGAATAGCAATCTCAGCAATAGCAATCACGAGGATGACTATCATTATGAGCGTTCGGGTGGCGGTGGAGGCGGCGGTGGTGGTGGTGGCAGCGGTGGCAAAAAGCATCGCGCCAATACCAATTCCAAGGGCTCCAAGCCACGCTTGAAGAATCTAACTGGCAGCTCATCGGGCAGCATTGATGGTGGTGGCGCTGGTGGTGGCGGTGTTAATAATGCTGGTGTTGCCACTGTTAACAACAACAATAATTGTGGCAACAACAATTCACAAAATTTGGGCAATTCGAGCAATTCAAGCAACAATACATCGGGCTTTATATCACGCGGTAAGTGCGCATCCTTAAACAGGATGTATATAGCAATGCCATACTCACATGGCACAATTTATTGATTCTAGTCTTTCATCAATCAGAGAACTCAAGTGAACAATATACGGATTTCGGTGGCACCGATCTGTTAACATTCTTTCGCGATACGCTTAATAAGAATCCCAAGGATAGGCATATATTGTTGAAAATTGAAAAGGATTTAATGGATTACGTTCAGGATAAAAGGTAAGTGCTGTGGCTAAAAAAATTGATTAAATTAATCGATTAAAATTTGTTAAATTCTGAATTGAAAATAAGTGTTATTTAATGAAAAAATCAATTGGAAATTAAATAAATGAATTTATTGATTTCTAGATTACTATAATAATTATTTATGATTTTTTCTATTGTTAAATTGTTTAATCAAAAAAATCCATTGAAAATCAAATAAATGAATTTGTTGATTTCTAGATTACTATAATATTTGAATTGTTGAATTGTAATATCAAAAAAAATCATTGGAAATTAAATAAATTAATTTATTATACAATGGACTCTATACAATTAGTAAAATAATTATTTTTGATTTTTTTTTTATTGTTTAATCAAAAAATTCAATTGAAAATCAAATAAATTAATTTGTTTAATAATGGACTCTATACAATTAGTATGAAATTGGTTTTGTTGATTTTTATTTTACAAATCTAAAATATTTTACAAATTAATGAATAAATTTTATAATAAAAATCAATACGTTTTTATTAATATTTATTATTATTAAAAATACGTATTAATGTTAAGATTCCTGGTTTAAATAATAATAAAAATTAGATAGAATTTTTATGCACTATTTTTCTAAATAAATGCCATTTAAATCGTTTTAATTGAGCATTAAATCAATATCACAAATGATGAATTTTGGTTAAATATATTTGCTTTTAAATCGGTTCTTCACTTAATCTTTTTTTAATTTTTATATTTAATGTAATATTTTTATAAACAAATACATTTTTATAAACCATTTAAATCAATTAAATTGAGCATAAAATCAATCTCCTAAATTATGAATTTTAGTTAAATATATATGTTATTTTATTAGTTCTTCACTTAATCTATTTTTGATTTGTATATTTATTGCAAAAATTTGATAAATAAATAACATTTAAATCGATTAAATTGAGCATTAAATCAATCTGAATTTTGGTTAAATATATTATATATATATATATAAATATATTGTTTAACCGGCTCTTCACTTAATTTGTTTTTTTATTTTTATATTTAATGCAATATTTTTATAAACAAATGTGCTATAAATGAATTTAATTTCATTTTACAACTGATAAATTTCGATTCAAATATTTACCTATATTTTACTTAAGAAATACTCTCAATTCTTCAATTAATTTTTCTTTAATTTCTGTACCTATCTGTATAAATCTAACATTAATTTTCTTTTAAAAAACAAAATCACAAAGCATGCTTTGAAATTAGTTTGACTACGCTAAGAAACTATAAAAAACATTTTAAACAGTTTGCTTGTTTCTCTGCGGAGAGTTAGAAACTATAAAAAACATTTTTCATTATTTTCAACACATTAAAAAACATTTTACAATTTTATTTTTACAGTCGCGACATTGAGTATCGCTTTCCGCCAACTTCCTCGTATAATCGCATGCTAATTCATCGCACGGCTGCATTCTTTGGCATGGATCACAACGTGGACACGGAGACGCAACAGTGCGTCATTGTGGCTGTTAATAAAAGCACACGCATACCAGAGGTAAGGTTTAACAGATTGAATATATATTTAATAGACAAATTAACTATAACAATATTTACTTTTAGATACGCTTCAAATCTCTGGTACGCGGCGATACTCGTGAAGATGCACGCAAGTCAATTCTGAAGCGGGATACGCATAGCTTTGATGAGGTGCGTCAATCGCCCTATCTATGCCCGGAGCGTGTCATGCTGGATCGCAAAGCCAAGAGCTTTGAGGAGCGTGAGGAGGACTATGATCGTGCACGCAGTCGCATTTTTAATCGCAGTGCTCAGCAGGATGGTTACGGTGGCGATGATGATTGCTATGGCGGTGGAGGCGGCGGCGGTGGCGGTGGTTGGCACAATGCTGTCGAGCAGCAGCAGCAGCAGCAACAACAGCAGCCGCCTAGACCCAAGCGGCCCAATGGAAAAATGCTGCAAATGCAGAATGTAAGGGAATATTATTAAAGTGTAGCATAGATATTTAATAACTCCTTCATTTTGCAGTCTACGGAGTCACGCGATGGCGGTGGCATGAGATCCGGTGGCGCAGTGCCCAAATCGCACAATTTTGGCAATTATGGTGGACCGCCCAGCGCAGGTGGACCACCTGGTGGTGGCAACTCTTCACTGCCGCGCGGTGATTCAACCAATTCGAACAAGAGCGGACGTGGCGGCTTTGTTAAACAGGATTCGACTGGCAGCACCAGTACACCCTGGCGTTTGTCGCCCTCGAGCAGCGGGTGAGTAGCTTATAAGACAAAAGAGTGTTTTTGTAATTTGGACCCAACATATCCATACCCAATTCGCTCGCCCTCTTACTCTATCTATCACTCTGTTAACCAATATTGAAATTGTTGTTAAAATTGCCAAAACCAATTTTTGTATGCCACCCCAAAAAAACAACAACCAAACAACCAACCAAACAACCAAAACAACCAACAACATTTACCAAAACCAGCTACAAGACACGCACTCAATCCGTGCGCTCCGATTCCGTAACGCCATCGCCCACGGGCTACGGCAGCGACAGGCAGACGCCGGAGTACAGCCATCCGCCGGCGCAGGGCCAGTCGTCCAATCGTGGCATGGCCTCGTATCTACAGCAGGCAACAACACCATTAGCAACAACAACAACACCAACGACAACGTCATCGTCCTCGTCCAGTGCGCCAGAAAGTACGGCAACAGCATCGGGACTCGTCTGGGCCGTCACAGACATTTCGAGTGTGCCAATTGGCAGCGTCCTCATTGATCCGCAAACCCTCCAACCAATTCTCAATGCAGACGGGTAATTTACAAAAACCAAAAACACACCAAAAATCAAACAACAACAAAAAATCAAAAAAAATTCAATTATCACCAAAATTATGAGAAACTATGTTGTAATCCAAAAAAAAATAATCGCAATGCTTTTATTTAAAAATATTTTCTATTTGTTTTAAATCAAATTAAATTAAATTTTTTTCTAATTCATACTAATTTCAATTGTAAAGAGCGCAAATATTTTATACGATTAGAAAACAGAAATTATAAGAAATTTAGTTTTTGCCTGTCAGTCTGTTATTTTTACTATCAAAACTCTCAGTTTAATGGTTGATATGGATCTGATTGAACAACACTTTATTATATATCTATGTTACATGTTATAAATAAGAGTTTATTAATTGATTTTTCAATATATATTTATATAGCTGCCATAGAATCAACTTGCTTACCAAATATATACAATATTCGGCATGCCGATTAAGTTTTCTATAGTTTATTAATTTTTTCTTAAATAATATGCTTTCTAATACAAACACTTTATGACAGTTAACTATGCGCTCTCACAATAATTATCAAGTTTTTAATTTTTTTGCATACCTATTTTGATATATATATATATATTTATATACACGCATTATTAATGCCATTTCGATGTGCTACTTTCAACTTGTTGATGTTGTTTTTGTAAATTATCTGCCTAATCAAATTAATCGTTAACACACAGCTCTCAAATGATTATATGTATGATTATTGTAGCTGTGTTCAGCTCTTTACTCTCTCTCTCTGTCTCTCAGTTCAGCCTCCACTTATGCTCCACTCGCTCTCACGCTCACCTGTACATCGTTCACAATTATAATTATAATATAATTAATAAATACTCACAGCTCTGTCGCTCTCTCTCTCTCTGTGTCGCCTCTCAGTTCATCATTCTGTTCACCAGCTTTTTTTTTTATATTAAAGATCGCCTGCTGCCCGCTGCGTATATTGACTCTCTGAACTAGTTCAAAAAAGTTCAAGTTTGTCGTCTGCCAGTGTTGTTGTCTTAATTGTTGTTCGTTCTATAATTGCATTGCATCATTTGTTGTTGTCTAAACATTATTTTAATATAATATACAAAAAAAAATATATCAATATTGCCTACAGCAATGTCTGTCGCTGCCGTCGCTCTCACTGCGCACAATTTTTAAACGCAAAACTGTGGCAACCCTGACAGCTGCCAGCAACTATACTTTCCTTTTACTTTACTACACTCAAAGCGCTCTTTGTCTCTCGTTTTTTAAATCCAACATTGCATGTGACCGAGCGAGTATCCGAAAACACACGCATTTCTATGTTTTGTTTATTGAGAATTTTTTAATTTCAATTTATGCTTAATTTTTGCAGCTCCATTTACCACTATGACCCGTCCAACTTGCCGCCCAATCAGGCGCTGCAACAACATGCGGGCAACAATGGCGGCAACAATTATCAGTCAAGCGGCAACTCTGGCAATTATGCGCCCTATCGCAAATCCTCGCCGCATCAGGCACCGCCACAGCAACAGCAGCAACCGTTGCAGCAACATCAGCCGGCACAGCAGATTTACAGTAATGAATTATCCTGCAGCTCCACGGAGAGCTATGCCGAGGAGGTGCAATCACCAGGCATGGAGTGTGCCGACAGCTACGATAGCTACAATGCCGAGCCACAGCAGCAGCAGCAACAGCAACAGCCGCCGCCCGTTTGCGAATTGAACAACAGCAGCAACTGCAAGGCTGATGAATGTGATAGCCTGTCCAGTGCCACAGCCTGCCTGAGCATTACCACGTCGACATCCACCAAGAACTATGATCGCATTGAGGTGCAAAAGTATAAGAATCAGGCAACCAGTCCCAATATACCCGCCTGTTGTGCTGTCGACAATGATCTTGACGCAGCCGCCGCTCAGCAGCAGCAGCAGCAACAGCAGCAACAATTGCAGGATCAGCAACAGGAAACGGTGGTTATTGTTGCAGCCAGCACATCATCGCCACCAGAGCTGCCCACCAGCCAAACGCCGTTGCCAGCGAGCTCGGCTCAAAGTGTTGCTGCGCCCATAAATTGTGATGCTCAATCGCTGTCGCCCAGCACTACGCCGTACAGTCAGTGCGAGGTGAAATCCTCCAGTCACACTCAGACACAGGTTGCTGTCGAGGAGCCCAAGACTACCACCTGGGCCTATACGCAAAGCTATCAGGCACCAGATGGTTCCACCGTCTTTCATACCACAACCACGCCCAATGGCGCTGCGCCATATTGCGCCACAACATATCAGCAAGCGGTAAGTTTTAAAAAGTTAATAAATAGCTTCCAAATAGAGATTTTTTCAAGCGATAATTGAAAAGTAATCCATGCCATTTTCCATGGATTTCCAACTGTATTGGAATTGCCATGCTTTCCTCAATTATATCTTTCGGGAATTATAATAATTTATTTCTCTAAAAATCCAATAATTATTTTTGAGTAACAAAAAAATATTCAAAAAATTATATTTATTAAATGAGCTTTATTTCCTTTTAGAAACCATTTAGAAACCAAAAAAAAAATATATATATACAATTATTTTTTTAATTAAATCTTTCAGTAAAAATAATAATTTATATCTCAAAACATCCAAGAATTAAAAAGTGTAAAATGCAAAAAATAATGTTTTTTAATTTAACTGTATTTTTGTTGTTAGAAAAAAATAACCTTTAGGATCCAAAAAAAATATTGTATATATATACAATTATTTTTTTAATAAATCTTCTAGAAAAAATTATAATTTATATCTTAAAAAATCCTAGAATAACTTTTGAGTAAAAAAATGTGAAATCCAAAATGAATTTTAATTAATTGAGCTTTATTTTTGTTATTAAAAACCATTAGGAACCAAAAAAAATATATATATACAATTAATATTTAATTAAATCTTCCAGATAAAATAATATTTTACATCTCAAAAAATCCAATAATTACTTTTGAGTAAAAACAAATAATTTTAAAAAAATAATCCTTTTTAATTGA
This sequence comes from Hirtodrosophila alboralis, assembly GCA_035043045.1. Taxonomy (NCBI): domain Eukaryota; kingdom Metazoa; phylum Arthropoda; class Insecta; order Diptera; family Drosophilidae; genus Hirtodrosophila; species Hirtodrosophila alboralis. Next base: position 125,978 of record JAWNNH010000398.1, on the reverse strand, counting down.
GCTTTATTTTTGTTGGTTAAAATAAAAAATATCCAAGAGGAACAAAAAAAAATAAAAAATATATATAAATACATTTAAAAAATATTTTTGAATAATGTTCTTTTTAATTTTTTTTTAAATTTAGATTTTTATTATTTTGAGGTTCGCCTTGGCATATTTTTTTAGATTAAATAAATATAATTTTTTTTAAGGTTTGCCTTTTAATATTTTTTTAGAATAAATAAATATAATTTTTTAATATTATTTTTATTACTCAAAAAATTTATTTTCCGATTTATATATTAAAAATTCTAACAATTATTATGATAATTGGAAAAAGCTTTAAAAAAAGTATCATGAAGAACATGCATGAATCTTCCTATAAGGATCACATTTATTTAGTTCCTATGCCATAAAATTGCGTGATTTATTTATAATATTTTATAATCGTTAATCGATAAATCGTTTTCTCTAATTTACAACAGTACTAATTGATCTCTCTTTTTGCATTCACAGCCCGATGGCAGCATCTATGCAGTGCCCCAGGGCATGGTATATGCGGCATATCCACAGCCAACGGTTAGCAGCGCTGCCTCGCAGCCAATCTTCCAGCTAACGGGCACCAGTCAGGGCACTCAAACGTTATACGCTTCACAGGAGACTGGCGAAATGCCCGGCACCTACATGATACCTGTCTTCGATCCGGCCCAGCAGCATCGCGAGGGCCTTATACCCGCCCAGGCTATATACCAGACGCCGGCTGGACCTGCAACCGCTGTGATGCCCATGGCCACCGCCACCTATCCGACAGCACAATTTGCTGCCGCTGCTCCTAATGGTGGGCCCATCTATCAGGCGCCATTGATATACTCTAGCGAACCGACTGGCGCTCAACTGCAACAGCTGCCCATGGCCACGTATCCCATTAGCTATCCGTATCATTACTATCAGCCCATACCCTATTATGTGTCGCAGCAGGCAATCGCTGCTGCGCCCATGGTGGCCACTGCAGCGGCCGCTCAGCCGCCCACCGGTCAAACGGCATCACAGGCACAGGCTCAAGCCCAGGCCCAAGCTCAGGCCCAGGCACAGGCGCAGGCTGCGGCCCAGCTGAATCTCGCAACTGCCACAGCGGCTGGCCCGCCGACGGTAGCTGGCGGCCAGCAGGCCAGCAATGGACATCTTGTGAATAGCAGCAATAGCGGTGGCTATTTGGGTGGTGCACGCGTTAAGCGTACGCCCGGCGGCGGCTCCATACATTACAATCCCAGTTATCCGCCAACGGCAGCTGGACACCCCAATGTGGCACATCATCCGGGCGCTGGCACTGCCCAGCTCATTAGTACGCCCGGCGCCAGCACAACGACATATCATACGTTGCCCACGCTAACATTGGCGCATGGTGGCGCGGGGGCCAATAATGATCTCAATGCGGCCGCGGCTGCAGCAGCTGCAGCTGCTGCTGGGGCACACGTGTATGCGCTGCCCGCACAGCATGCCACAACGTTGATACCAACAAATATATTTCCGTATGCCGCCGGCCAGGCGGGTGCACAGCAGGCGGGACCGCATAATGCAGTGTTGCAGCAGCAGCAGATGCCACCGCCACAAGCTCCGCATTCGGGGCCACATCATGCACTCATCACAACCGCACCATTCTATACGGCAGCCAGTGGGTCCATGGATGTGGGCGCCTCACAGTCCGCTCCCAGCACGCCAGCAGCGCCCGGACGTCAGGCGCCGCTCTTTAGCACGCCGCCAGCACCGAATGGCGGCAGCGCGGGCAGCGCCAATAGCAGCGGCGGCGCTGGTTATCATAGTAACAGCTCCACACCGCACTACTATCACAGCCAGAGCAGCAACGAGGGAGGCGGCGGCGGTGGCGGCTATGTGACGCCATATGAGAAGCGCAACAATGCCAATGTAGGCGGTCCTGGCATGGGTGTAGGTGCACCAGCTGGTCGCAAACCCTATCACCCGGGTGGCTATAATCCACGCCATTCGGTGCCGCTGAGCGGCATGCCATCGGGTGCCAAGACACCGCTGCTCAACTCCAACAATGAGCCAACGCCACGCGCCTCGCCCAGCAGCATTAGCCTGGGTGGACCTGGTGGACCCTCAACGTCCTCCAGCTATCATCATGCCGCGCATCGTGGACCGCCCCATGTGCTGGGCAAGCGTGATAACAAGCCAACACAGCTGCCATTGATTAGTGGGCCGCCGCCCAGCTATGCCACATCTTCAAGCAGCGCCGCGAGCGTTGGCGGTGGCGGTGGCTATGAGGCAAAGCCTCCAATGCGCCTGAATGCCGGTGCCGCCAGTTTCCGCAGTCAAAAGTCCATCAATGCGGACTTTCGACGCAGCGTCTCGCAGCGCAATTCGCCCAGCGCCAATGCCACAGGCAATGGCAACAATAGTCACGAGAGTAGCAACAACTCGCCCAACAGTATTGCAGGAGGCATCGGCATCGGCATCGGCGGCGGTGGTGGTGGTGGTGCTGGCAGCAGCAGCAACAACAATAGCGCCGCCAATACGCCAAATGCCAATGCACCAGCCACCGGAATGGGTACACAGTACATTGTGTTGGATCATGCAACGGGCACCGCTATGAATGCCTCACCGCCATCGGTCTATTTAAGCGGTGGCAGCAACGCTGGCGGCGGTGGTGGCGGCGGTAATAATGCCGGACCACGCGCTTCCCACATTCCAGCCCAGCTGCATCATAGCGCCGGAGCAGCAGCCGCAGCGGCCGCCGCGGCAGCAGCCAATGCTGGCGGCCAACAGGCCACAGCGGTGCTCAGTGGTGTTGCCGCATTGGGTGGCTATAATCCCAATGCCGCATCCGGTGTCTACATTAAGTATGGCCAGACATACTTTACGCATCATGTAAGTAGAGTATAATTTATTCAATTATTTGCAATTTATTCTAATACTCTTTCTATTTATTCACAGCCATCGGTGGCCTTGCCTAACAGCCGACGTTCGCCCTCAAATGACATCCGACCACAGATGGCGCAGGTTACCGGCATGTATCCCGCCACAATGATGATACAAGGTGAGATGTTTCCTGATCAAGCATAGAAATTAGCAACAGCAAGAAGAAAATCAAGTTTTGAAGTGGAAAGCGACATTCTCAAGATTTAAGCAAAGTTCAAGAAAAAACAAAAAACTTTATAATTCTTGGTAGCATTTGTTTAAAAAAAACATAACTATTACTTTGTATAACAGATAATTTGTTAATACGTTTGAAATGTTATGTAATTCAGCAATAATGTGCTACTTAAGAATTGAATTATTAAAATATATTTATAATTGTAAAGAAAAGTCAAGAATTTCTTGTAAAAAAACAAAGTTTTGCATTTGAAATGTTATGTTATTCCGACAAAACTTGAGAACAAAATATATTTAAAAATAAAATATATTTATAATATAGAGAAAAGTCAAGAATTTTCTGTAAGGAACCAAGAGTTTCCTGGTAACCTAAAATCAAGAAATAAAAACTGATTTTAAAAATTTTATAGTAAAATTTTATAATAAACAAGTAAAACAAGTTAGAAATGTATATTAAATGAATTTTAGAATATTTTATATAAAATTAATATTCCATAATTGTACTAAAAGAAAGAACATGTTTTTTATCGAAAATTATAAATATCAATTTTGATTATCATTTGTTGAGTAAATGTGTAAAATATGTAATTTAGACGAAAATAATTATTATTAGACCTCGGATTTTGCATATATTTTAAATATAATTGGCATATTTTTTTCATCTTGGCATATATTTTGCAAATAATAATATTTTCCACTAAAAATACATTATTTTGTTATCAATCTGATGAAAAACAAAACAAACAAAATCAAAAAAATATGCAAAATCCTAGGTCTAATTATTATTATATTATTGTACTTTTCTGAACTATTTTTTTTTGTATTAAAACATAATATATAATCTATAAAAGCTATCTAATAATATATATATTAAATATATTACAAATTTCTAACAAATTTTTCTTACTTGCAGCGCCTCCACGTCATCCAAGCCGTCATCCGAATCCGAACTACAAAGGGACGCGTCCGCGGTAAATCCAGACGGACATAATAAATAAAAACAAAAATAAAAAAAAATAACAAAAAATAAATAAATAAAAAGAAAAGAAAAAATAACTACATACACATAACGGCATACCTAAGATAAATATAAATAGCAAACTAATCTAGTGGAACATAACCTAGTTGACAAAAAAAAAAAAATAAGAAACAAAAAGTGAAGAATGAAAAATAATAAGAAATAATGTAACAGAAGCGAGAAAACAGAGCATAGAGGAGCAAAAAAAAGGCCGCAGAGATTTGTTGGGTGGGCGTGTTGATAGTAGCAGCATCAGAGAAGCATGAGGAGACTGAGAAGAGAGTGTAGAATTGGGGGGTGATGAGGTGCAGCTGAGGGGACTGCGCGTAATGCAACAAAGTGTAAAAGAAATTTGTTATCTTCCGCAGAAAAAAAAACTACAACAGCCAGAATGAAAGAAACAAAAAATATAACTTAGCTATAGTTAAGACGGTATTGTGTAGTTACAACAACAAAAACAAATAACAACAACCACAACCAGTAAATATAAAACAATGCTGTATATTTTGTGCCATTAAAAATAGTCTTAAAAAACAAAAAAATACATTAAAAAATCATAAAGAATACGAGTACCGAACAAGCAATAATTAAACACAACGACGGCCTCACGGACAGAAAAAAACTTAAAAAACTGGACATCCTAAAAAAAAGATAAAAAAAAAAATACAATCGGACTGCGACCCTCACAGCAAAAAAATCGTTATCGTTAAAGTGCATATTAAACTAATAGAATATTATTATTATTGATAATATATATATATACATATAAATATATATATATTTTGATGCGTTAGTTCGCAGCATGCTAACAATCGGAGCACAGGAGATCCCCCTACGTTTATATAGACTGACGGAGCGCAGAGTTAACCTAAGACCCCCTAAAAAGGTAACCTCAGATATATATATATATACGATTTGTCCGATCGCGCTAAAGCAAGACAGCGTTAAGTATATCTCCCGAATTGATAGCATCCCTGCCATTTTCAATTTCTAGTTTTCTTAGTTTTCTCTTCAGAATATCTAAACAAATTGCTGCTATCTCAAAATATATGAAATTTAAATTTATTATATATTTAATAATATGGTCTTGCTTTGGTGTGTTTAATTGAATGCGTTTTAATTATATTAGAAATCTCAACCAAAAGTAAAGCAAAACTCCAACAGAAAACACAGAGACCCGACAAAACTTTGGCCCACTTCAAGAACAGAGACTGCTGCCAAAAAAACAAAATTTAAAAAAAAATAAATAAATAAAATCATATTGTGGGCGTGGCTTGTACTATATATACTTATTTTGTATTGCAAAATTTGTAATTTGTAAAGCTCTTTGAGTTAAGCTCATCTAAAATAGAAAAAAAAAACAATCTCGAAACATTAACATCAGCAAATCTGTGCAAAATCAATCAAGTTTTGTTATTAAGTCAAATTTAATATATATACACTATATTAATATATATATAATATGATAATACTTTTGTGAAATTTTTTGATTTTTGAATTCCCACATTTATTATGTTTATGTTTATTTTGAAATAGAATTGAATTCATTACGTTCACTTTAAGTTTCTGTTCCTTACAGCAAAGAAGCTGGCACTTTTTATTATTATTTTTTCGTTATTAAAACATAAGAAGCGTAATATTGAAATATATATATATATATATAGTAATGAGAAGAGAATAAAAGATGAGAAATCGAAGTACGTAAGAGCCAAGCAGCTATACATTTATTGTTAAACAAGATAATTAGCTTAGCGTATAAATTACATATGTATATGTACCAATTAATATATATATATATATATATACATAAATATATATATATGTATATAGGAAAGTGAAACAAGAAAAACTAAATAAAAATATTAGTTAAAGTTGCGTTTTTGTATTTTTTATATTTATTTCAATTTCGATTTTATTTAAATTTCTATTAATTAATTTTAATTTTAGCCTGGCAAATGGATGGCGTTCTATATTAATTGGTTTGGCGCCTTGAGCGTTGCAATATAATTAATTAAAATTTTATTTTTCTTTCCGCTTTTGTACAACGAATTTGCGCAAAAAAAACTCGAATCAAATTTTTAAAAAAATATTGGCAAACTTCTAATACAAAATTTCTTAGAACTGTATGTCTAAATGTACATAACAATAATTTACAAGCAACCTAAACGCGACTAAACATTTACTTAGTATATAAGTAGTTTACCCCAGGAGCAGTAACAGCGGATCAAATGATTTGCGGCAAATATTTGTGGGCAAATAAAGTTTGCTCGCAAATATTTGTGGGCAAATAAAGTTTGCTCGCAAATATTTGCAACAAATCCTGTTTTGTCAACAGTAATTAAATGAGTTTTTACGATGTTGGTCTAAGGCTATTTATCATTTCAAGCATTGCAATTCTTATGAACTCACTCAAAACACACACACACACACACCTAAAAACTAAGTATAGCTTTCAAAAGTGCGCTAAAAAAAAAAAAAAATATGCTTACATAACATAACATTAAATACATAGAGAGTACTACTTGTATCTAAAAAACGCAATACGGATTAATAATGAGAAATGTACCAAATAAGTTAGAAGAAACTGCTCAAGAGAAAGAGAGAGAAGAGAGATATAGAGAGATTATGATTAAATAAGCACAAAAAAGTATTGTACCAGAGAAAAAACACAGAAAACGCTTTGTTGGCTAGTCCCGAAACCGAAGATAGTTAGAGGTAGGCTAGAGAGAAGAGTATCAGATGGCAGTTGGATTTTTAATGTATGTCAAAAAGGAAGTCCTGAAGAAAAATATCAAACCACATTTGCTCCTGTTGTGCATTTCTTTGTTTGTTGCTCTGTTTGTTATGAAAAGAAAATGATAAAAAAAAACAAAATAATGTTGAGAGTAATGTTGAGGTCGTTATACCATACCAAAAAAAAAAAGAGAGTAGAGAGCTGAGAGTGGCGAGAGAATAACAAGAGAAATTAGGCATAGAATATGGGAAAAGAAAACCAAAATAAAATGAGAAACCCTACCGTGGGTTTAATATGTTATACAATATTATTATTACATCATGATTAATCTAATGGTAAAACGCATCGTAATTATATAATTATACAAGGAAATAAATGCGACAACAACAAAAAAATAAATAAAAATAATATAAACAACAACAACAACAGCTCGAACAACAAAAAGCACGCAAAGTACTCGTAATAAACGATAAACCAAAATTGAGATAAAGACAAACGGAGTTTTTACCGACGAGGATAACGATAATGATAATTATGATGATAAAACAAAAATAAATAAAATGTATTTATTTATTTTAATTTATATATATACACTAGAGAGTTATTACAAATATATATATACATAATGTATAAGGCAAAAAAACAAAAAAAAAACAGGAACAAATGTAATGGAGTTTATTTAGCGAAATTTTTGGGAGTTATCTATGCGTATATGGAGCAAAAAGATTATATGTTGCATAACTGATAAATATGGTAAGTTTAATTAGTTTAATTAATCGGTGTTGGTATAGATTTGGAACTTATCCATACTATATATTTTTATTTGTTATAACTGCATTAAAAGGGCATCGATTTCCGCGCCGAAATGTCTTTCCATAAAATTTCCCCTTTATTGAGCTCATCGATTAAAAAAAAATTTTTAAGGTATTTTTTCAATTCAATTTTATTCACTTAAATGTTAATAAAAAGGATTTTCAAGTAGGGTATTGATATAGTGTTCAGAAAGAGGAAAGACGACTTAGTATTTTCTACTTAATTATACAGCTTTGGAAAAATAATTAATACCACAAAATAATATTTGAAAGCGGGGAAAATTATAGAAAAAATCAATAATATGTGATTTTAAATTATAAAAATTAAAAAAAAAGTATTTTTTGTTTTAATGATTACTTTTGCCTACATATTTATTTATTTATAAATATTTAATTTCAAATAAAACTATAGAGCAAATCAATATTAACAAGAATCTCCGTTTAGCTTTGACAAAATTGAACTACACTTAGAAACCAATAATCTGTTTAGACGACAACTTTCCTAACCTGAAAGCATAAATTATGGCTAACTAAACAGAATAGTTCTTTATATGATTTATTAGCTATGAAAACGCATTGGAAGCCCTCAAGGATACTATTACTTTACTAGTGTCATTTATGAAGTTCTCACTGGGGAAATATTAAATATTTAGGCCATAAAAACAAGCCAAGCAAATAGTAGAAAAGACCACAAAAAAACAATGTAAAAACTAAAGATACGCGTATGCAAACATTGTTGCGACCTAATAATCTAGATATAAATACAAAAATGTTAAGGAATTTATTTAAGCCTGCCTGGTCACAGGTTTCATTGTCTGGCTAATATCAATAATTACACATCAGCAATGGGGGTAGTTTAATATCAGTTAACATTGGACTCTTTTGACGTCTTCATAACACGCGCGAATGAGCCCAAGGCAGCTAGCAGGAACTCCGAATATATATAGTTACATATATGCCACCAACAGTTTTGGGAAAAACGGTACAACAAATTACCCTGAAATTTTTTGGGACTAGTTTGGTATCGTATCTTGACTGGGCCATCAAGTGGAGACGACCACATTCTGAGCGTCCCATAAATCTGCCAAGAAGCAAACGTAGAGAACCCAAACAGCGACAGGTTGCAGCTCAATAAAGAGCTAAATAAATATAAGTATATATATAATATGTGTCTATGGGCCGAAATGTAAAGGGATGAGCTCAGTTTAGGGTTCGATTGCGGGCCAGGTAGCCACAAAAACCTTAAAACTAAGTAACCTGTTTTATTTTTCCCAAGACAATGGCCAAAAAAAGAAGGAAAACGATGCAACGGCTGCTGCGGTCAAAATCAAATGGTCAGCGCTTTTGTAAACTGGTGACATTTAAAAATTATGGCATGTAAATGGAAGGCATTCCGGGAAGCGTTGACAGGTTGAGGTTCAGGTTCAGGTTCAGGTTCAAAAGGGGGCTACTGTTAATCAATTTAGTGCCTGGATGAAGTTATTTGTGCGCAGCGCGCGCAGATGGCCCTAAAGGATAAGCGCAGAGTGAAAGGTTAAGCGATCCATTTGGCTGATAAGAAGAACCACAGAGAGTCTTCTCTCTATATCTATCTATCTATCTATAATATATACATATATGAATATCGTTCCATAGACCTTTGTTTGCCCCACGGGGCGTATGCGTGTTAAAGCTTTCATGCTGTTGTTGGCTGTCAAGCTTTGCGCTCTTGATATATGGGCAGCATTAAAGTGCCGCCTTTGTAATGCGGAGACATCAAAGTGCACACACACACACACACACACATATATATTCAAACATTTGCATACACTATATGTAGTATATATACACACTCTTGCAGCGAAAAGCCATAAAAATCACTTTGTAATCTGGGCAACAGGGCATGCAAAAGGGGTGGCAGCTTCGTGGAGGCGGCGCATCAGCGCAAACTATGCAACAACAACAAGAAGAGCATGCAAAAAAAATAAAAAATGAAAGAAAAATTGAAATTTTGGCAGATCCCGACTGCATTATACGTCGTTTGTGGAAGCTAAGAAAACCCTCAACTAGATTTATTAATTTTTGTTTTTGAATTGTAGAAAATATAATAGCAAAATATAGATTTTTCCAATATATTGTGATATGCCTAAACAGAGAAAATACGTTGATACACAGTTTTCTTTTATTTTATTTTTGTTTTTAATTAATTTTTGCTATAAAGATAATGCTGGTTCTCAATTTATACTCAAATTTACATTTTTTTCATTATTAAATTAATTTAAATTAAATATGCCAATTTCTAAAAAAAAAAAAAAAAAAAAAATGTTGCATACTTGTAGGGGCGATGTGCCGCGAGCGCCTCCAATTCTCAAGAGTCTCTAGCTGACAGTATATAAGGCATGGGGGTTTCAATAAATTTTTATTTTTTTTATTTTTTTTTTTTTTTTGTGAACTATATGGTGTCTTAAAAGTGAAAAAAAAAAAAAAAATATTCTCAAGCATAAAAAAATATGGTGAAAGTTTTATAAAAAAAAATGATTATTTAAAAAAAAAAAAAAATAAAAAAAAATTGTTATAGCAGAACTGTCTTAATAAATGGAATATGATTAATGTGCTTGGTATAAAAAAAAATAAATATTGCTTACAAATGTAGAAGTGTAGAAGCTAGTGAAATAAAAAAAAATCCAGCACTTTACACAAACTAAATAAACTCAAGAGTAACTTCAATAACAGAGTATAGAAAGTGCAATGCAATCAATTCAAAAGAGCTGCCAGTGCAGGGAGAGAGTGTGCAAAAGAGAGAAGGAGAGATGGGGGGACAAGCGGGTTAAAGTGGGGTTGAAGCTGTCAGCAGTCAGGCAACATATAATCCTGCAAAAAAGGCATTGCGAGGCAGCATAAAATGATGTTAATCCTTAAATAACGTGAGCAATGTGAAGGTGGAGAAAATGCTAAAAGGCAGAGGGAGGATGGAAAAGGCAAGGCAAGGAAAGCAGAGGAGAGGTGTGGTCAGAGGCGAAAGATGATGATGACGATGATGGAGATGATGATGGTGACAGCAAAATGCCAATTGAATGCCAAGCGGCTTTAAGTGCCGGCCAAAAAAATAAAAAGAAATAAGCAAAGAGAGAGAACTGAGGGAAAAAGAAAGAAAGAGAAAGAGGGAGAATTGTTAAAGTACTTCAGGCGCTATAATCAATTGAAAGATGCTATAGGGGGAAGGGAGGAAGGCAGCAGAATAACAGATGTTTAACGAACTATAACTTGGGTAAGCGATACGAAAATATATATTAAACAAATATACGAATACATAATAACATTTAAGAGAATTGTGGGAAAAGTGTTTTATAGCCATAAAGCAAATATATGAAAGTAACTTATGAAAGTAACAATTGTAATTGGTAAACTATTTAATACTCTCTATTTTGTTAAAATCCCATTTTTGAGACCTAAACCAAGTCAATTTAATAATTGAATTGAAGTGGGAATTGAAATGCAAAGAAATAAATGTAATTTCAATGAATTAATCAGTAATGCGACATAAAAGAAATTTGATAAATGTGATTTTATGAATTTTTAGATATTTTAATAGAGTTTGGCTTTTAATTTTTGAATATTTTATTTTTGCAGCCAAATTGTTTCTAAAATTTAGAATTTTTTTTGTTTATTAAAAAATAGATTTCTATATTTCGATGAGAAGATAAATTTTAACCAAAATAAAATAAAAACAGTATTTTAAAAATAAACAAAAATTGCTAAAATTTGAATTAGTAAAATACCTAAATTTTATTAACAAATGAATCTAAAATTAGAATTTTTTTAGCTTAAATTTTTAACTTAAATAATTGAAATATTAATCATATTTTATTATGTAGAAATAGGTATATAACAATTTATTGTGCAGCTTTAACATAAATAATTGAAATATTAATCTTATTTTTATTATTAATATTATATTATATATTATATTTATGTTAAAGCTGCACAATAATTTGTCATATTTTTTTTAGTTTATTTAAAAAGTTACAACTATAGTACAAATATTTAAGTTTCGATGAGAAAATAAATTTTGCCTAAAATACAACTAAAACTATGTTTAAAAAATAAACAAAAATTGCTACAATTCAAATTAGTTAAATATCGAAAGAAATAAAGAAATTTAATTGAAAATTATAATTTTGTTAGCTTAAATTTTGAACTTAAAAAATTAAATTATTAATTATATTTTATTAAGTAGATATAAGTATATAACAAATTATTGTGCAGCGTTAACATAAATAATTTAAATATTAATCATATTTTTATTATAAATATTATGTTAAATATTATATTTATGTTAAAGCTGCACAATAATTTGTTATATACTTATTTCTACCTAATAAAACATTTCTATAGACTTTTTGCTTTGCTTCGAATTTAAATAGAAATACTTTTTACTTAGTCTTTAATATTAAATTTTGAACTTTAAATTGCTCTACTGGCTACTCCACATCCGGCACATATCACAGCTATCCGACAGCCTGAACATGATGATGATGAGATGCCAACGCCACGGCGTCAACCAAAATAAAAATATGTTGCGGGCAAAACTGTTCAACTTGCCGCTTTTTGTGGCATCAAGCGGTTTGACCCCAAAAAAGTCAAGTGCGCTGCTATAGCTATAGCTATAGCTGTACAGCTAAGCTTCCGCTACACTGCACTGCACTCCACTCCAGGTCCGCTCCAACATCACTTCAGCTGCAGTGAAGCGTGGGCGCAGCGGCACCAAGCGCCCACCCAATGGCATACAACCGCCTGAACTCAAGTTTTGTTAATTGACTCAAGCGTTAAACTTGGCTCAAACTCGGCACGCGCCGGCGCATTCAATACAATTGGCCAGTGGTGGTGGCAATAAAAAAACCCACTCAAAATGGGGGACGCTGGGCAGGCAAAACACGTTCCATGCAGGAGGGCGTGGCCAATATACTGAGCGGACGCCATGGCAACCAATCAAGAGGCAAACGGCAAAAGCGAGCTGAGCGTAAACCAGTTGAGCGGGTTTTCAAGTGGTGTTGGTGGTGTGTGTGTGTTTGCTTTATGCTGCTGCTGCTGCTGCTGCTACCACTCTCGAAACCGGGTCGTCACATCCATGCTGTGCCTTCTGCTGTTCCATGTGCCATGAGGCTAGAGCGCCGGCAGTTTATGCACTGGCCTCGTAGCTGTAACAACGTCGCTCGCCTCAACACGCTCGTTGTTGTTGTTGTTGTTGCTCGTCGTCGTCGTCGTCATTGTCGTTGTTATCGTCTCTCAAAGTCACATCATCATCATCATCATCAACCGGCCCGGCAATCCAGTACCTTCTTGGAACCGGACCCCGTCTGGCGTCTGCGTTTTGTTATCGCGCCACGCGTTCGCGTCGTTTTTGATAACGCTGCATGCTGCGTGTTTTTTTAGCGTCGGCAAATAACAAAAAAAAAACACACTAAAATTATTAAAAAAAAAAATACAAAAAAAAACCAAACAAATATTTAAAAAAAAAAATACAAAATTTACCAGTGAACATTATTCAAAATTTTGATGTGCTAATCAATAAAAGTGTTGCTATAAATTATTTCACAAATTTCACATATCGTATATTGGATATATATACAAATATATAAACCCATACTCTCGGCATTTGCATCTGATATTAATATAAATATATATATATTTGGCTGACATCAGCAACAAGTGATAGATCGATCACTGGATCAGCCATAAGCTGGCTATATAATTTTGTGCAAAAGACTTGGATTAAAAATCGCCAAAATTGTGGAGGCAATTAAAATGAAGGTAAGTTCAATATAAAACCTAATAACAATTTTTAGATGAAAAGTTTCAAATTAGATTGCGAAATAAATTTAAGTTTACTTAAATGTATTTATATTTTAATATTGATATTAATATTAATATTGATATTCATATTAAGAGAATTCTCTTGTTGGAAACAGTTTTTCTAAATGTTTTCTAAAATTCAGAAGATTGGTGATTTACTGAGTATAGAAGTATTAAATTTAATAAAAAATTTTTTAGTAATTGCAGAAAAGGATTGTTTAAAAAGATTGTTATAAATTCATTATAATAATTGTGGGAAGAGTTATGAAATTGGTTTCTAAAAGCTAAAAGGTTCTTTGATTGTTTAGGAAGTTATTAATAATTATTTTACTTTTATTATAAAACTGATTTTTGGAATATATTGCCATAACGCTTATTGAGAAAAACTTTTACTTCTATATTTTTATTAAATATTTATTTACAATTATAGCTCTTACGACATTAGGAAGACTATATAAAATGACTTTAAAACTAGCCTTTCTGACTTAATTTAACTATATAAAATGACTTTAAAACTAACTTTTCTGATTTAATTTCTACTTGTTTCCATGTTTAAATAAAAGCTTACACACTTTTACTATTTTATATTTATTTAATTATTTAATTAATTATTTATTATTTATTTTCTATTTATCCCAACGAAAATTGAACTTTATTTAAAATTTAAAATTGCTTCATTTATGTTTAAACTATTTATTAATACATGAAGATATATTTTTAATATTTTTTTTTAAAAACAATTGAAAGCTGTTAAAGCCGTTTGAAAACATTTAAGTAATACGTAACTTAATAAATTTTATTTCCATGAACCGAAAATTATATATATATTTTAGACATCTAGGCAATCTTGATAAATTTATGTATAGCAATAAAAATGCAATTAAATATAATATTTTAGCATTTTCTTTAGATAGTTTCAACAATTAAATTATATATTTATTAATAATAATACAAATGGAAGTAAATATAATACTTAAGATAGTTACAACAATTAAATGATATATTTATGAATAATAATATAACTGCAAGCAAATATAATATTTTAGCATTTTCTTTAGTTAACTCCAACAATTTAAAACATTTTGTTTATGGCAAACATATATCATAATCGATTTGATAGTAGAAAAATATTGATTTTTTTAAGAGACTCCTACGCAACCAGATAAATTTGTTGCCTTCCTTTATATCTTTTTTAATTGATGCACATGTAAAAAATTCCGAAAAACCTTTTGGGTTGACCTACAAAACGTGCTGAATAGATATTGAACTAAAAACCCGCTGGGACGCAACAGGCGGCGTAAGTTTTTTATGGTTAGTATAAGAGAGTATTTGGTGGGGTTTTTTTTTGGAGTTTAAAAACTCTAAAACAATGCCCATGGGGGCCACCAATTCAAAGCCATCAAAGTCTTTGGACAAACCGTACTAATAACTTTGGAAAACGATGAGTTTTCAAAAACAGACGACAGCGAGTCGGTGAATATTCAAAAGCACACAAATCGCACCATGGGGTGCAACATGGAATATGGAATATACGAATTGAATGACGACCATGTCAAAACCCACACGTTGAGATTATAAATGCCAAAAAGGCGGAAAGATGCAGTCGAAACTGAAATCAAAATGATAGGCGCGTTTATCATTAGTTAAAAATAAAAAAAAAATATTAAAAAAGAGTTTTTAATTTCTAAATATTGAGGCAATGCTCAAATGACGTCGCTCATTTCGAATGTTCATTCAAAACGAAGCGTTTAATCGAATTTTACGTTGAAGATTTTGCCATAGCTTCAGGTATATATGTATATAGGGGTTTTTTTTCTTTTATTTCGAATTTTTTTTATATATTTTTTTTATCACCACCCGCTGTGCGCTTTGTGTGAACTCTGACGCAAGTGCTCGGAGCTGGCTCTGTGAGCCACCCACAGGATTCAATGGAATACATTGTTGTAAAATGTTAAATATTGGACATACGGACAGCAATGAGTTGGCTATTTGATATACAGATTACAATATATATATATCTGCATGATTTATGCTTCACGGTTTTTTAAAAAACATTTTTATTTTGCATTTGCTTTTGTCCATAAACATAATTTTCATTACCATAGCAAATTAGACAAGGTGCTGACGCTTATTGGGGGCTCTCAAATGTGTTATAAATTTCAACATTTTTTTTTTATAATTGATCTAGGCCTAGAAAAGCCCACGTGTAACCAAAAAGATGATCGCATGCGGCTAAATAAATAATCGTAGATTTTTTTTGGTAAAAAAAAAAAATACGAAACTGTCAATATGCACAGCGGGAGATCTTAGAAAAAATGCCGCAGCAGCCGCTTACAACGCGACTTTAAATCAAATGTCAACAATTCTAAGCCGCAACTACACAACAATCGAAAACCGGGCTTAAGACCCTTTTTTTTGTTCATTCTTGGCAACATCGATCTTGACCCGCCCCAGTTGTTGATCCCCTGCCTCCCCTGACCAAAAATGCCCAGAGCTATGACGCCACAAAGCGCAGCTTATGAATATTCAATGATTGTTTTTTATATATATAATATATTTTTTTTATTATTTTTTTTGGGGGCTGAGAAAGATTAAGAGAAAAGGCATAAATACTCAAAAGCTTTGAAAAGCAACTATAAAATATACACACATATTTCAATAAGCGATTTTTCATTAATAATTCACTAGGAAATTAAAAAAAAAGAAACCCAAATCACGACAAAAAAAAAAAACAATGTATAAAGCCAAACTGAAAAGCTGTTAACGCCTCCCAAAAAAAATGCCAAAAGCCTCATGTTTTCTTTAATTGAGAACTATGCGATAAGTTATTATTATTAGCCTGGCTTATGAATGATCTTGAGTTTGAGCTTTCAGCTAAACAATTTGTCTTCAATGTGTCACTCAAGGCATTTCTAGAGGGTCTAACATATTTTTTTTGATTAGCTGTCTAAATGATGTTTAAGTAATATGTTGGCTAAAAAGAAAGAATCGAGAATGTTGGGGATAAACAGAGTTTAAAATACAATAGCATTGAATTTGTGAATTTCATGATATTTGCATTAAGTAGAGAATTTTTAATTAACAAACATATTTCCTATATTTTGTAAGGGTGTAAAGTTGATATAATATATAGGAAATATATTTATATAAATTTCTTAAATTTAGTTGACAAAGTAATGTTTTTTATTAAATAATTAAATGAATTTATGGGGCATACAAT
Organism: Hirtodrosophila alboralis; assembly: GCA_035043045.1. Classification (NCBI taxonomy): domain Eukaryota; kingdom Metazoa; phylum Arthropoda; class Insecta; order Diptera; family Drosophilidae; genus Hirtodrosophila; species Hirtodrosophila alboralis. The sequence goes on along the minus strand of JAWNNH010000398.1, from coordinate 109,272 downwards.
TCGGCTTTATTTTGAGAGTTTAATTATGAAAGTTTAAAGTCTACAATCTAGACTCTAGATAGGTATTTTGAATGTATTTCTGAAGCTTTCAAGTCCAGAATCATTTAATGATTTTTTTGCATGAATTTTAGAGTTGAATTTTTTAAACTGAATTTTTGAATGGATTTTTTGAATTGAATTTTTTAATTGAATTTTATAGTCTAGAATCTAGACTCTAGATAGGTATTTTTAATGTATTTCTGAAGCTATCAAGTGCAGAATCATTTATTTAGTTTTTTGAATGAATTTTAGAGTAGATTTTTTTTGTATTGAATTTTTAAATTGATTTTTTGAATTGAATTTTTACATGGAATTTTTTAAATTGAATTTTCGAATATTTTCTAGAATCTAGAGCTTAGATTACACTCAAATATTATTACATACAACGTCTCCGAAATATGTGATAATATAAATAGGATTAAAAAAAAATAACTGTGAGCGTTTAATACTCCAGCCTGTTTCCATTTCCTAGTTTTTATTTTTAACCTTTTACCTATTTAAATTTTGCATTTATTGAATGAAATAACAATCGAATTAATGTTCGAATTTTTAGTGACTTAAAGACAACATTTTAAAGTAATTAATTGAAATAAGAAACAATTTAAAAACCTTCAACAATCATCTTAAACAATTCTTGTAAAATTAAATTTTAAAATAATTCCATTGATAACTAAGATCAAATTTATTGGACATACGATATTTATAAGATTGTCAAGTCTTATCGTCTGTAGGCATTATGTGCTTATTAGTATAACTTCTTTGTGCATTTTGTAAGCAGATCTAAGAACAAAGTCCCACACAAGGTGCAACCGTAGAGACAACGCGTGCCAGTTGCAATTTTTTTTTGGCCTGGTCAAAACAGCTGCTTGACCAAAGATTCCATGCCTAATAATTGGATTTGGCAACAATGTTCAGAATGACCAGAGAGATGCTGGCAAACAACAAAATCTAATGCCTAATTGACAACTGTGGCATGGCGTGACAATGCTGACAAGAAGTCTACGCCTAGGCACAAAAGGTTAGGGAAAAATGCATCTTGACTTGAGCCAATTGCCCCGATCAGGCACAAAAGACAAACAAATATCACACCTTTGTTTATCGCAAACAAAAGATTCGACAACAACTGCAATTCGAGTGGTCAGCTTGGGGTCTAAGATAGTTCTATCTTTTTTTTTGGGTTGCGCATGCGCGCCTGCAATTTGTATTTGTATCTTGTTTCGAGTTGTATCTCTAGGGAGCAACGTGTCAAAGTCACAGCAGCATTTTTAGCAGGTAAATGTGAAAATTCCCAAAATGAAAATCAAATGCAGACGCCACAGCCGGCAAAAAAAAAGGCACAACCGCACAAAAGAAATTGAAACGCCTGAAGTCTTGAGGTTCTCTCTGGCATTGTTCGTTTCGAGTGCATCCGCAAAATAGTCCTTAAAGGACGCTTAGTTGGCTTACAAATGATGCATGGGCACATACAACAAAAAAAAGGGGCTCAACATCTCCACGGCGGCAAATAAAATTGTAAAATGCCACAAATCATTGTAACTTCTAGTATCTGTGTATGGCATTGTCGTCTGTCAATGGTGCTCGAAAAAATAGCCAGGGGAGTGGGAAAAATCCGCCCCTAAAAATGTTTTGGCCAGCCTGCATATAGCCCACTCTTCCTCTGTCTAACAATCCGTAACGATAAACCATTCGATTTTATTTTACATTTTCCACAAAACTTTCATCGTTTGGCAAAATAAATGTTTGCCTCCTGAGACAATTTTGTCATTAGTTTTTCCTTTTCAAAGGCAATTTTCTTCCCTCTGTGTCTGTGAAAATATTGCTATTTAATTGTTTAGCAATTGGAGTTCGAAAACAAATGTTAGTCCATCGTTTAGCTTATCTTTGTGTATCTATAGCATACAGTAGCCCGATGAGAAATTTAACTTTAAGTTTCATTTTATTGAAAAACACCGCCAAAAATCTTTCAAAGTCATTTTAACTAGATTCTGAAATAAATTAAACATGCAGAGCAACAGAAAAAAAAAAAACTGAACTTCAAACTTGATTTATTGTTTAAACATAAACACAGTTGAGCAAAATTTGCATTCAAAATAAAAGACGCGCTTTTTGTGTGCCACAACGAAAACAGCAAAAAGTAGAGAGAGAAAAAGACAAATATTAAAATATTATTATTAATTTATGCAAAATGCAGATTTAACTAATTAATTGTAGTCAATGCTCAATAAAAAATATATTCAACTTTACACAATGCAAATCGTAAAAGAAATTTTAAAAAAAAAATATATATACTTTATAGTCTACGTCAACTTATTGTGATGTTTAATGTCTCTGTGACATGTTGACGAAGAGACAAAGGCATATACAGAATCAAATTCAAAAACTCAACTCATCTTAACTCAACTATGTATGATGAATGCCTTAAAAATTCGTTAACCACAGGCAGCCAATTTTGTGTTTAAGCACTGAATTTTTGAATTAAACGAAGCTTGAATGCTCTTTAAATTGTTAAAAGGTTTTAGGAATATTATTTTTCCTACAATTTATAGAAAAATTCCGCCAATTTTGTGTTCAAGCATTGAATTTGTGAATTAAACGAAGCTTGTATGCTCTTTAAAGTGTTGAAAGGTTTTAAGAAAATTTATTTTCGCTACAATTTATACAGAAATGCATAAGAATTTGAATTTTACATACTTTTTTTATTGGAAATGTGCTGGTAGAACGCTTAAAAATGCAATTCAAGGGATAATAAAAAAATGTGATGAAATTAATTATTTTTGTTAGTTTTTTTTTAAAATTTTTCCAAAGAATTCTTCATGTAGGAATTGAATAAAGAGCTTTTTGACCTTCAGCTGCAATTATTTCCTTTAATTCAAAAGTATTATATCAATCCTGCTGGACTATGAAGTTATTTGAACTAAGGACTATAGAATATATATAAATTTATTTTTTGAAAATTTTTGATTCTAACAAAAACACGCTAAATATAATAATAATATATGCTGAATTAAAAAAAAAGAATAAAAAAATATAATTTATACTTTAATATCTTATATTATTTATTTTCTAGAAATGTTTGATTCTACTAAAAACAAGCTAAATATAATAATTATAATTCTACGCTCAATTAAAAAAAAAATAAATTAAAAAAATATAATTTATATTATTATTTTATATTATTAATTTTTTGAAAATTTTTGATTGTATTAAAAACACGCTAAATATAATAATAATATCCGCTCGATAAAAAAAAAAAAAATAAAATAAAAAAATATAATTTATACTTTAATATCTTATATTATTATAAACCACGAAAATCCATTTATATCTCAATTTTATAAGCTTTACATTTACTATAAAGTCAAATAAACACATAAAAAAATTACTTAAGATTAATTATTTTAAAATAAATTATATTTTTTTATTTTATACTTTAATATCTTATATTTTTTATTTTTTTTTTTTTAAATTTTGATTCTACTGAAAACATGCTAAATATAATAATTATAATTTTACGCTCAATTAAAAATAAATAAAATAAAATAAAAAAATATAATTTATACCTTAATATCTTTTATTATTATTAATAACCACGAAAATCCATTTATATCTCAATTTCATAAGCGTTAGTTTTACTATAAAGTCAAATAAGTAATTTCTTACTAATATACACAGCAACACAAACAGCTCTTCCAATTCATTATAACCTTTTTCAAAGGGTATTCCGTATTGACGTAAAACAAGAAATACGCGTGTCGAAATTGTTAGATACTTGCGGGCGATTTATAAGCGATTTATTCGCGAATGTGCTGGCTGACAGATCAGCATCAGCAGAGGCCTTATAGCTTATACCGGTACCCGGTTTAGACCACAATATTTCTCTCTCTCTCTCTCTATCTCTCATACACATATTCTCTTTATCTCTACTCTCAGCTGGCGAATTGTTTGCACAACTGACTTTAGAGTCTAAAGTTTAGACGTTTGCTCAATTTAAGCGGAAAATATAAAATAAGTAATGAGAGACAATAAAAAATGGCAATTTAATTTTTAATGTTTATCATAGAGTATTATATTTAAATTGAGCACAATATATAGAAGAGTAAACGGTAGAGAGATGGACTAAGCTATGCAGATTATAAATTTACAATTTAAGCTTAATTAAAATGCAAGTTAAGCAGCCTTGTATACAATGTATCAAAGTTGTTAAAACGGCATTATAATAACAATAATAAAAAAAGAAATGTTAATAACATAATATACTCGTAATCTTAGGCATTTATGAATATTTAACAACGCCTTTATTTTTAAAATGCATTCCATTTCAAATTTGTTTTTAACCAATCTATAATTGAATCTTTATTGAAAATATATATAATTTTAATGATCTAGTTTTCTAAACCAATTTGAAACAGCTCAACGTAGATTATTACTCAGCCGATCTATTGTGACTGACAGTTATGGTATCTTCTAAATAGTTGGATTGCTTTTAAGCCCAAAAAAAAAAGTAAAACATAAACATGAAATGTTGCTTATCAATTTATAAGCTCAGTATTTTTTTTTGGGCACACTCAACGGCAGCTGCTGCTGATGAAAACAAGTTCCAGAATCCGTTTTGAGTGACTAAAAAAATAAAGTAGGGCTACAACGAAACATAGACATGGTCAAAATCGAAAAACCAATTTTCAGCTTGCCACCGTCCAGGGTATAGAGCGTGTGGCGGGGGCGATACGACGGGCAGCACGGAATGTCGTTGTCGAGAGCTTTGAAATTTAATATGAAAACGTTGTCTATGCAAATGAATATTGCCACCTGTTTATGTTTATGGGCAATGGAAATGGCAGCAGCAGCAACAGCAACAACAGCAGCAGCAACATCCCCACAGCAGCTTCAAAAATAAAAATAAAACGGTATTGGCTGCAACCTATTCGATCCACAAAACGATCTATCAAGTGGCTGTTCTTTATTATATATATAGATACTGTTTTGTGAGTCTGGATGATCTTGGTGGGAAAAACGTGAGAACGATCTTGTATGCAAATCACTTTCAGACTTTGTGGAGCAGTTAAAATATACGAAAACTAAAACGAAGAAAGTATTAAAATGAAATTTATTTCGTATGGGGCAAAGCCACAGTTATAATAAAACGCGTCTGGGAGCGCACACACAAAGCCCAATGTTTGCCAACAACAACAACAACAACAACCTTGCTTATAGCGGCTGTAAAAAAATACAAACAGTCAACGGTCTTTTGGGATCCCAAGTTCCAAAAGATTCACCATACAGAACAAAGATCGTTGAGATCTTGAGATGATGCTGCTGCTGCTCTGCTGCTTGGAATTGAGTTGAAGTTCAGTTTTGTGTTTTGTAGTGTAATAAAGTGCGACATTTTAAGTCGTCGGCTGATCGGGGTAATAACTTGTCAACACCGTTCCCCAACAATATAACCATTAAAAACAAAAATGTGTGAGGCGGCTCTTGGCCCAGAGACTTCGTCATCGAAAGAGCCCCAAAAAAATACAAAAAAAAAAAATTAAATAAAACAATTTATTTGTATAATATATTCTTGTTTATATTGTTTATAATGTTTTATTAGGCTTTGGCATTTTAATTCTATTTCTATATATATATTTTAGTTGCCAAAAATTATAAAAAAAATTTTCACTTGTCTAGAAATAAAAAATACAGCATTATTTTTATATTTCTGTATTTTTTCTTTCTTTTTTTAATGTTAGACTTTTGAAAATATATTTCTATATTTTTTCTATCTTTTTTTAATGTCAGACGTTTGAAAATATATTTCTACATTTTCTCTTTCTTCACATTATTATCGACTGTATTTTAATCGAATTTTTAAACCTCTTTCAAAAAGTTATTAAGCATATCGATAGCAACGATTTGCATGTGCAATTAACTGTCAAATTTATCGATAGTTTTGCCACTCTACTTAGCCGCTAAGTTTTTTTGCAATACGCTAACAATAAACACGTACAATGCGCTGAAGAAAAAAAAGGTTTTGACCATAAAAACGTTGGCAGCTCGCTGGGGCCTATTGGCCGTAAAATATTTTACGATGTTACGCCAACAAAAGCAACATCCAGCTAATACCCCAAACCCCCTCTCTCTCTCTGTGTCTTTCTAATTCTCTGCCTTTTTCAAACACCCCTTCTACCCCCCTGCGTGCCTAGCCTGAATTGGTTGTCTGCCATCATAATATTTGCCTAGGCCAAAAGCGCGCTCCTCTGTGTTCTCTCTGTGTTTAAGCCGCAACTGAAACCTGCCAACCTGTGAGATGAGGCAAGGGAAACTGTAAATGTATCTATGTGAATTGTATCTTTACATTTATATATCAGCATCTGTGTGTGTGCGTGTGTGTGTGATGTGTGAATATGTTGTGAAAATTGAATGGCATATGCACATTTTGTCGCCAGTGATAAAATTTAATAACGCTGATAAATTTAGCAAAAACATGTTGGGCCATTGACATAAAGCGGTAATTAAGTTTGCTGACTCGCAACAGGACAACGTCAACCGATTCCAGCACCGACGTTGCAACCGATTGCCAAGTGCCCGGACATTATACAAAATACAGTGAATACGGGTAAAGATGAACCATTGAAGGTTTAATAAGTGCCTGAAAGAATATTTCACTAAATTACATAGAGAATTTTATTATTATATTAAATTATATTACCAAAAAGATGTACAAGGATATACTTAAAAGTGGTACATATTAATTCTTACATAAATTATAAATAGAGAAATTAATATTAAAAAAATTATAATACCCTTTTGCAAGGGTTTAAAAAAATAGTTTGGGGTTGTTCTGTGACTACAATTGCAAAAATAAAGTTTAATTTTTTATGTTAAATTCGTTAAAATTCTGTTAAAATGTTATTAATGAAGTTAGTAGCCTAACTATAATTTTTTCTTGTGTAGAATTCTACAAACTTTTTTTGATAAAAAATTCACCAAAAGAATGTTTTATAGAATCGGCAGATATTAAGCTTTAAAGACAAGAAATATAGGGCGTGTATAAATAGTTGTACATCATTTTAAATAATTTCGCTATTATTTGTAAAATATACATAATATTCTCTGCTGTTATTTGAATCTGATATAAATTATAATTTAACTAACATGTTAAGTTTTATTTATCACTTCATATATGTTTTTATTAATTAATTATGTTTTTGTCAATTATGATATACAATTTGTTCAGTATTTTGATTTCTAAGTTTGGATTGATTGAAGTAATTAATTTCTTTATGTATTTATGTATGTATTTATTTATTTACTTTATGTATCATTTGCGCAATTATTAAGCTGTTATTTTAGAATTATATTTTTTTTATAAAGCCTTTTAAGGCTTTTAGCTTCAAGGAGAATTTGTAGTTGGAAATTTCACTAAAAAATTTTTAAATTTTCCCTCGAACTAGAATTTAAATTTTTCCCCAACTAGCAGGCTAATTCAATCCTATATCAAAGCATTTATTCAATTTACAAGTTCAGATCACAAGTATAATTTTGTAAAATCTGGCTGAGAGTGAAATTCGAATCAGGTTTGTGTAAAACATCTATGAAGATTAAGAACAACTTTAAAAAACCATTTAATTAATTTTTGTTAACTTGGTTGTCTGTTATTAAGCGTCTCTGATTGAATATTATTCCTTTTAGCTAGTATTCACTGTATTCCAATAGAAAAGCTTTCGCTTTTGCTGAATGCACTCTTTTCGATGCTGTTCAGCTCGATTCTCTACGATTCTTTTGTCTGTTGCGTTATAGCGGCCATTAATTTGATTGGATCAATGGGCGCGACAACAGCTATAGCTTCAGTTATATATATAGATATAGCTATAGCCATGAATATACACACTCACACTCATATTCACACTGTCACACTCATACAGATTCAACGTGAAATATTTGTAAACATTTAACCAATTTATGGTGCGTATGGTGAGTACGAGTATATTGTATATTAAAATGTATATATATATATATATATATATTGGAGAATGGAGTCGTGTGGGCGCCTCATTCGTTTTTCATTCATAAAGAGCAGTCATTAAATAACAATCAGCTACGACGCTGATCTTAACGCCAAACAAACGCCGACGTGTAAATTGCCATATAATATATTTAAATTTAATATATACATATGGTATATATATATTTCTTTTTGTTTTTAAACAATATCCCACGCAACGAAAGCAGCAAAAAAAAAACAAAAAAAAAAGTTGATCTAATTAAAAGCGCGCTGCCTTTTTTGAAAGTTAAAAAACTGATCAAAAATTCATAAAAAAAATAAATATAATCAAAATAAAATAAAATCAAATATTTATTTGGTTTATAAATCAACAAAGTTGAAAGAGCTTTATATATATTTTTTTAATACTTGTGTATATAAATAATGTTTTGGCACAGCCTTCATTGTTAGCTGGCGCTTAGAGTTGCATTTGTTGTTATTTTTATTATTGTTTTTATTATTATTGTTATTATTACTGTTGATGTCCATTTTTAAAGCGCCTTAAATGAAGCCCAAAAGACCTTAAGAAAACATTTGCCAAAATGCCTTAACAACAAGTTGTAGAGTAGTGTTAGATATATAACCACAAAAACATTAATGTATAGTTTGATGTATTATTATTTTTATTTTATTTTATCAAGCGGCTTTTTCTCACATTCTCACGCTGTTTACATTTGTTGATTTTCATTATTTGGTTTGCCTCGAAAAGATGACAAGTCACCAAGTGTCTCAGCCAAGGGCTTTTGTCTCTTTTGAAGACAATCAATCGATAGTGTCTGAAACTGAAAATTGAATTGAAACTGAACTGCTCCCATTGATGATCGCTCAATTTGCGCAATGACGTGAAAATTGTGGTTGAATCTCTTTTTGAATCGATCTGTAATCGATCTTCTAGGCGTGAAGATGATATAGTTCTTTTCCATTGTAATTGTGGAGGCTTTTGTTTGCTGCAGCGGCTACTGTTGAAAGTCAAAGTTAGCCAACTGATCAATTGATTAGTTTAAGAAAAAAACCTTGGACTCTTTTCATTTTCAATATTTTCGCACCTCTCTATATAGAGAGAGGGACAACCTGTTTTTTTTCAGTCTTGCACCCCATTGGGGGTATTAAATGGCAGCTTGTAAATTTTATTGCATACTCTTGAGCGTCTTTCTTGTCTGTTTCTTCGGTTCTTCGGTTCTTCTCTTTTTTTTATTTTTATTTTATAGTTCTATCTGATCTTTTGTATTTCTCTTTACGTTTTATATGGCAGCCGTGGCTGTTATTTATGACTTTTAAGCAAAAGTTGCAAGGTGCAAGTTTTGTATATATATGGAATTTTTATGATAGCGTAGACAGCGATCTAAGAGAAGTCTTTGCTTATATAATAACTGGCTGGGGTAACCTAAAGAACTCTTGGGAGAAATACGAAACTGCCTATCTTATCGGTTTCCCAAAAATCAAGAGACCTGTACGAGTTCTGAACTGGGTTAGCAGTTCCATCAACAATTTTTAGTTTCTTTATACCTCAAAGTTCTTTTATCCACAACATCTCAAGAGCCCATAAAACTTGCTAATAATATCTTTTGTTTATAAATATTATCATCATTATGTGCAGATATTTAAGTCTATTTAACTTTTGTCTTAGCATTTAATTCGAATTTATTTTATAATATATGTTAATTTAACTATTTTGCTTAAGATAGAACCTTATTTAATAGCTTGTCGTTGTAATAAATATTTAGATAAAATCGCAGTTAAATTTTGTTAAATTATTTATATTTTGCATAATTATGTCAATATAGTAGGTAATATTATTATTATTTGATTTTTGAAAAGCATTTTTCTAGTAAAAAGGGATTAACTTATTATATAGTTAGTAGATTCCACGCACACAAATTAGAATTAATTAATTAGAATTTCCAGAAATTAAATTTAGGACTTGTAATATATTTTCTCAGATTTTCTCTGACTACATATTGCTTTTTTTTTAAACTTGAAAAATTTATTTAAATTAAATTGGATTGAATCTTAATCTTAATTAGAATTTACAGAATTAAGCCCAAATAATAATGGAAAATATATTTAATTTAATTGGGCTTCATCTTAATCTTAATTTTAATTTCTAAAAATTAGAATTAGGGTTTTTAATACATTTTCCAGATTTTTATTTAATACATATTGCTTTTTTTTTAATTTGAAAAATATATTTAATGTAATTGGGTTGAATCTTAATATTAATAAGAATTTACAGAAATTAGAATTAAGTCCAAATAATAATGGAAAAATATATTTAATTTAATTGGGTTTAATCTTAACCTTAATTTAAATTTGCAGAAATTTTAAGTAGTGGTTTTAATACATTTTTCAGATTTTTACTGAATATATATCTATTTTATAAATTTAACTATAAAAATATATTTCATGTAATTGGCTTGAATTTTTATGTTTTCTTTTCTGCATCAATTTTTTATTTAATATTTTTGTTGTATATATTAATAGAATTAACTAAAAAAAAAGAGATTTATTGTAGCTTTGTAGAAGTAAATTTAGTCAATTTTTTTTATTATGTCAGAAATTATAATTAACTTAAAACAAAGTGGTTTTAATTTGTGAGCGTTCACTATATTGATACGTCACCAATTGTAGACTATAGTCTCTGATTCAAATCTATAACTTAAATTCTTAGTTAATTTAATGACTCGTTCAATCAATTTACAAAATGAAAACCATTTATAATACGAAACCATAGCTTAGTTTATTAAATACTTTATAGCTTTATAACTTAAACATACTTAACAAGATTTAAATTCAAGTTTTTTTCTTGATTTGTTCACTTAGTTCCATAAACTCTTTATTTAGTTACTCTAATGATGCCATTACTTGTATATATTACAGATAAATTGAACTAAATTATGACTAGGTATTTCAGGGTTTTCTGGCTGTCGCTTATTGAAATTCTCATTAGATTTCAGATTTATTCAGCTCGAAAGTTAAAACCTCAACATTCAAAAGTAAATTACAGTCAAATGACATGGTCGCCAAATGCCACTTCAGGCTCGCTACTCTTGACAAGAGACATATTTTTCAAAAGTGGGTTTTAGACATGACAACAATAACAACGGCAATAACTGCATATATGTATCTATGTATCTATGAAGTACAAGTCAGAGACTGTCCTTGTATGTGTGTGTGTCATAACGGGCGTCGGGAAAACAAATTGACAAAAACACCCCCCGAAAGCCGCTTCTGGGTATATTTGGTGTTGGGTTCCTGGTCGAGCAATGTGAAAAGTTAAACGAAAGTGACAGGCAGACGGCAGGCAGGAGGGCTGGCGGGTAGAAGGGCAGACGGAGCAGACGGACAGACGTGGCAGTCAACGCGCAGGCTCGTTGCGGCTGTGGCATGAGTTGGGTATGAGTTTTTTTGGTTGCCGGGGGTTAGGGGAGGGCGCGATTAAACGTGTCACAGGAGCGACGCGGTTGAAAAGTTAAATGGCAGCGCGCAGTAGCAGGAGCAGCAGCTAAATGAACAGCAGAGCCACCATGTTAGCACAAGCACACACACACAGACAGATACATATGTATCTTTGAGATACATTGCCAGAGGCACAGCTACATGTTGCGCCTGCTTGTCTCTTGTGTTGATGGTGGCCATATTGCATTTAACTATTTTTTTTTGGCCATTTCACATTACAAATATTCAAAGGCAATTTCCCAGGCACATAAAAACCTACCCGTACCGAAATAAATAGCGAAGTAGCCAAAGTATCTCATAGTTTACAAATTGTCATGAATATTAGTTTGTGGCTGCTGCGTCACATTTGTTTAGTTTTCGATAGGAATATATATAGTATATATATTTTATTGTTTTATTAATTGGTATAGTCGCTTTTTGAGCTACACTTTGATCTTGTGCCGCTGTTGAGGCCTAGTCACGGCCGACTTTTTGTTTAAATATGTATTTATTTTGTATTATGTGTATTTGCTGCTGCTGTTGTTAATGTCTTGCGCTATTTGTATTTATTTTTTGTATTTTATTTTGTCAATGTCGGCAACTTGCTTTTAACACGAAATTTGTCAGCCAAGTTAATAACAAGCCATCCGTTGCTCGATATTGCTGCTGCTGCTGTTGCAAAAACCTTAAACGACAATCAGTTGTAGCAACAATTGTTTTGCTGTAGCAGCAACATAAAAAATATAAAAAACAACAATAATAAATACAACAAAACTTCATCGCCAACGCCAGTAATTAATTTGTAAAAACGGTAAATTTATTTTCACTGTCGCTTTGATTAATGGAAAAACAATTTTGTAGCCGTCGCCGTTGCGGTTTGTTTTGGCTTTTTTTTATTTTTTCCGTTGACAATTTTTATATATTTATTAATGATACGAAAATATGCAAAACGCTAGCCATTAATTAATGCCCTGCACTGAATTTATTTTTAACAAAACGGCAGAAATTAAAACGTTTTAAAGTAGATATTAACAAATTGGGAAACTATAACGAAAACTTTAATTTAAATTGCAGTTAATAAAAAATAAAAATAGTAAAACAATTGTTAAATCAAAGTTGGAAAAAGTATTAAAGAATTGAGGAAAAATAATTTAAATAAATTAAAAATCATAATATAGATTCTAGATAATTTTTGAATATTAAATTTAATATGGAATACTATAACGAAAACTTTAATTTAAATTGCAGTTAATAAAAAATTAAAATAGCAAAACAATTGTTAAATCAAAGTTGTGAAAAATATATTAAAGAATTGAGGAAAAATAATTTAAATTAAATATAAATCCTAATATAGAATCTAGATGATTTTATGAATATTAAAATCAAAACTGAATAAATTGATTTATTACAGCCCAGCCCATTTATCAGTGTTAAATAAACAAGTTCATAAGAAAAACTGGGAAAATTAATAAAAGAAAATTTAAATTATTTAAGCCTGGCGAATTATCTAGATTTTTCCATATTAATAACATAAATAATAATAATGAACTAATTATTATTTGTGATCTTAAAATCGTTCAATTTATTATATACTTAATATATGTTGATCTCTTTAGAAAAATAGTTCAAGTATTATAATAAAGCAAAACACAATTAAGCGAACTTATTATTAAACAAAAATAATCATATATGCATAATAAATTGCGCATAAAGATTTTGCAAATAGAACTTAATATAAATCAATTTTAATTAATGAACTTTCTCAATAATAAATTTAATTAAAATATATAGTAGCTGTAGGAGTTAATTGCTGAAATTAATATATGGCGCAAACACAGAAAATCCATTTAAAAATACAATACACACTGTATGTGTTTCAAGTATTATTTGAAATGCGATAAAAATTTGTTTAAAACACTTTTGAAACGGCGTAACATGCAGTCCAAATGAATATTTATAAGTTCCCCCCCCACCACACACCCCTCAAACGTTGGATGAACAATAAATTAAGTAAATCAATTTTTAGCGAAAATCTTTTGAATACAGTGACTTAAACTGCGACTGTGACTGCGATTTGAATATAATTATTTTGTTGTCGAAATGGTAACAATTAACATAAGATTTTAAAATTTATGTTTGAATTTAGAAAAACAATAGAAACTTGTCTCTGGCTATAGCCAATGGCGTTTCCTAGTGTTATTGTTGTTTATTTTATTTTGTTTTTGTTTTTTTTTCGAATTTTAATATACATTAATAAGTTAAATGTTGCAGCTAAGAAATAAAACAGAAGCCGACGGCATTTCTGGTAGATTTATTGAGCGATTTTAGTTGAAAGCATAACAAAAGATACAAAAACCCAGGCGCTACGATTTAAGATCAGTGTGCTCCAAAAACTGAGACGAACCGGTTCGGCACTGGAACTGAACATCAAAAGAGACAATATATAAAAGCTTATAAATTTTAGTTTTTTGAATTTTTTTTTTTATTTATTATTTTGTATTTTTGTAGAACATTTGCATTTGCCGCTAGATGAACTCAGGGTGCACTGATCTTTAGATGGCAAACATAAATCTATTCTAGCCAAGTATATACAGTTTTTGGTGTGTTTTTTATGCTTGTGGAATTTTAAAGTATTGATTTCTTGGTACTATATAAAATTTGGGTGGATTTGAGAGTATTACGCACTTAATTATATTTTTTTAATTATATTTTTTATTATATTATAAATATAACAATTTTAAATATTGATTTCTTGGTACTACATAAAATATCGATAGATTTGAGAGTATTACTTACTTAATTATATTTTTTATTATATTAAAAAATATAAGAATTTTAAATATTGATTTCTTGGTACTACATAAAATATAGATGGATTTGAGAGTTGTACTTATTTAATTATATTTTTTCAATTATATTTTTTATTATATTATAAATAAAACAATTTTTAATATTGATTTCTTGGTACTACATAAAATATCTATGGATTTGAGAGTATTACATACTTTATTATATTTTGTTAATTATATTTTTTATTTTATTATAAATACAACAATATGTAATTGATGTTTTTAATTAAACATTAGAGTTATTAAATACCTAAATTTAACAATATTGTTATACAATATAAGCCTGTGTACATTCAGTTTTTGATTTAAAATTGACTGATTTATCTGCTTTCTAATTTAAATATATAAGATTAATAGATTATATTATTCAAGTCAAATTTGTACCTCACATAATTTACATTATTTTAAAATTTTTTTGTTATTATATTTATATATTCAAACTATTATTAGAATCAACTATAAAACATTTATATTACAAGTAGCTCCAAACTATATTTAAACACATAATAATTTATAAAAAATTATTTCTTTGAGTAGCTTCATAGCATATTTAAGTCCTTAATAATTTCTAAAACTTTGTATCTTTATTTACTTTCAGACTGAGCTGCGTTCCTGCGCAGCGTGCGGCGAACCAATCTCGGATCGATTTTTTCTTGAGGTTGGCGGCTGCTCGTGGCATGCACATTGCCTCAGATGTTGCATGTGCATGTGTCCGCTGGATCGCCAACAGTCGTGCTTCATCAGGGAACGGCAAGTCTACTGCAAGGCCGATTACAGCAAGTGAGTATCTAAAAGTAAATCAACAATTAATTAACAATTTAAATCTTATTTTAAAATCAACGAACAAAATTTGTCGTTTTTTTTTTATGGACAGCAGGTGGCAGAGCTTTGCATATGTATTAAGTTTAGTAGCTTATATTATTGGCAATTCCATGTATTTATTACAACATCGATTTAATATTGTTTATTTGTTGTTGGTAAGGGGACTTTCTCAGCATTTGTTCCCATGTCGAAATCGATGCGATCATTGTTAAATTTTTTTAATTTCCAAATGCGTTTTCCAACTTGTTTTGTATGTGTGTGTACAAGTGTTTTGAACATATTTTCCCACACAATCGGGGTAGAGTACATGATAAAGTCTAAGGTTAATTGTAACAATTCGACAACGTTGCGACTTAATCCCTAAGATAAACAACACAAATGAAAGATGCAACCAAAACGCTTTTGAAAGCAACTTTCAGAGACAGCCTTTAAATGCAAGTTGCAAGCAAAGTATCTTACAGATGCACACACACACACACACACATATACACACACACAGATACTTGTATACTCTGTCTCTTGGACTGTTGCTGTCCACACAGGCGGAAAACGGTGTCGACGTCGAACGAAATGAAAATAAACAAACAAACGCGCCGTGAGATGCTGTAAAAATATTTATTTTTCAAGTTAAGAATTTTAAGTGTGCATTGGGCGCTGGGCCAAGGGGGCCGTTGGAGCTGTACGCTGAAGATGGAGACATCATCATCATTATCATCGTCAGCTTCAGCTACAGCTTCAGTCATCACCATCGTTTCAGGCTTGAGGTCCAGTCATCCCTCCCAATATATGAGTGTACATTGTTGTGCTTGTAAAAATAAGCTTAAAAGCTAACAATAAGCCGCCAAAGTTGCCAACTCATTTGGAAAAACGCAGCAGTGAGAGCGACGAGCGACGAGCGTCAACTTCCGCTTAGAAAACGTGCAACGAAATAACGCAAGAGAAACGCGCGCGAAACGCTGGCAAAACGCTAACAAAACGCTTGATATGCTTGTATAAATTATGATTTGTAATACAGAAAGTAAATGAAAGGATTTGAGGAATTATTTTCATAATTCATTACTTTTTTTTATTTTATAAAAATCAACACTTTTTAAAAGTAAAATGCATTAAAATCTTCGCAATTTCAATGAATATAAGTTATTAAATTAAATATTTTTTTTTACATCAAAGATTTGTTAATATATATACAGGAAATATTAAATGCTGTTTAATTTTGATCAACACTTTATAAAAGCTAAAATTTCAGTTAGAACAAGACAAAAACAGATATTATAGAAGTCAAAAAGAACTATTATTTGAATTGCTTTTTTTAAAAGGCTAAAATATAAGTTTTATTTGTTATTGGCAAAGGTTCAGAAATTATAAACAATTTGGTGTAATTAAAACACAAATTAACTTGCTATTTATATCTATATATTTATTTAATTAAAAATTTGATCAATAACAATTATTTTTGGGACCCTAAAAAAAAAGAGTTTTTATTCAAATCACAACTACCTTTCTGAGTTATTAATAAACTCAACTTATGATAAATTGTGTTATGAATACATCAAGCAATTTGTATCTATATTACTCCTATATAAATATATTATAATTTTAATTATTATTTACATACGTATTTAAAAGAAGTTAGTTTTAACATAAAACAATTTTTAAAATTTAATTTTTAAATGGCAATTAAAGTCAAGAAAATATTATAATAACTCAAAAAAAAAATATAGATTGATTGGCTTATAACTCGGTCAATACTAAATATTTAGAAAATCAAAATATACCATTTGAAAGGTTGTTTCATCTACTTTTATAAACTGTATAAGTAAATTAATGTTATCCACAAAAATATTCTTTGCCTGTTAAGTGTAAAAAGTGCTTCGATAACGCATTTTTATAAATTCATAAATTCATATTTTGGGCTTGACTTTAAAATTTCAAATATGCAGAAATATTATACTCAAGTAGGACTACAACATACATATAATTATTTCCCATAAACTGAAAAATTATTGCACAATGTAATTAATGACAATTTCCGTTCTGTTTTTCTTCTCTTCACTTATTTTTATTGCAGAAATTTTGGCGCCAAGTGCTCAAAATGCTGTCGCGGCATCTCCGCCTCGGACTGGGTGCGTCGTGCGAGGGATTTGGTATTCCATTTGGCGTGCTTTGCCTGCGATCAATGTGGACGCCAGTTGTCAACTGGGGAACAGTTTGCGCTCATGGATGACCGTGTGCTCTGCAAGGCTCATTATCTGGAAACGGTCGAGGGTGGCACCACATCAAGTGACGGTAAGCGTAACCAAAAATATTAAATACCAACAAAAAACCATTGGCGACAACGACAACAAGTTGAAAGCATGTTGCATGCTTCAGGTGCAAACGCATTGGTTTGGCAATTTGCAATGCTTGGACTGTGGCAAGCGCCAGGCAGTCGCCACAGCTTGAACCGGACGGCTCCTTGTTGCATGATGAAATCGTGTCATAACTGAGGCATAAAGATTCAAAAGCCAGACGACGTGATCGGCTTCAAAATGTCGTTGTAGTTGTTGAAGTTGTCGTTTTTTTTATTGTTGTAGTTGTTGTTGCCAGTTGACCACCAAGAAACGATTTAAGCCATAAAGCAACACGGCTATAAACTATAAACACTTTTGACATTTTCAATTTGGTGCACTGTCAAAATGCTTTTAAAGGCCCAGGCTTAGGCACGTTCTTCTCCTATATATATATATACTGATCATATTCCCATTTAACTATCCCTATATATATATAGATGGCTGTGATGGTGATGGTTATCACAAGAGTAAAACGAAACGTGTACGCACCACCTTCACCGAGGAGCAATTGCAAGTGCTGCAGGCCAACTTTCAGATTGACAGTAATCCGGATGGTCAGGATTTGGAACGTATTGCCTCCGTGACCGGTCTGAGCAAGCGTGTGACGCAAGTTTGGTTTCAGAATTCGCGTGCGCGTCAAAAAAAACATATACATGCTGGTAAGAATAAAAGTAAGTAGTGGATTAGTGTAGCATGCCCCCTAAAAAAAAAAGAAAAAATAGTAGTAGCCTAGAGACTTGCCACTTGTTGTAGTAACTAGTTATAAGCACCTTTTTATATATATAAAATATTTATATACTATATGCTAATCAAGTTCTCTGTTTCGACAAACGATTTCTGATTACAGTACGCGAACCGGAAGGAAGCTCATTTGCGCGTCATATTAACCTGCAGTTAACGTACTCATTTCAGAATAACGCACAGAATCCCATGCATATGAATGGCAACAAGGGAGCTCTATATCCAGCGCATGGTAAGCTCAAAAAAAACCTAAAAACTAGCCAAAAAAACTAGCCTAAAAACTAGCCTAAAAACTACACTAAGAAAAAAGAAATTTTTTTAAGTATAGAAACACTTTCGATAAAAAAAAAAAATAAAATTCTACAAACAGAGTATAAATCTCTACAAAGAAGTGAAAATTTCCACAGTACGAATATATTTTCTATGATATGAATAAACGACAAAAAATTATGGGTTTATAATCGGAAGTATGGATTTTCTACAATATGAAATCCAGGTGTTCTATGAAATGAATATAAAATTCATTAATCTGCAGAAAATTTTCTATGCTCAATATAAATTTTTACAAAATATGTTGACTTATTTCTTTAACCAAAGTAAAGTAATTTTTTTATTCAAATTTAAAAAAATAACGGATTTTTTTATTATGGACATAAAATTATAGATTTTTTCCATGTTTGGTAGAATAAGTTTCCTCAAGTTATCGAAATAAATTCAATCATGATAGAAAATTGCAACATTTAAACAACATTTTCTCCACTTTGTGTTAATAAAATCCACATGGCATAAAAAAATTTCTATGCCAGAGTTACAACATTTTCTTCACTTTGTGGTAATTAAATCTACAGGGCATAAAAAAATTTCTATAGCGCTATTTCTATCCTGTTTTTCCAACCACTGACGTCAGTTTTCCACAATTGGATGTACACTTCTTTTTGAGTGTAGCCTAAAAACTTGCCTAAAAACTAGCCTAACAACTAGCCCAAAAACTAGCCTAAAAAACAGCCAAGTTAACTATTTTTTTATTATTTTATTTTGTCATCTACAGAATCGTCTATGGATGAGCTATCACAGGACTCCAGTGTGCACTGCATGCCCAGCGAGGTGTGACTGGAGCAATCCTCGCCAGCGCGTGCTCATCGCTAGCCAAAATGATGTTTCATCTGGCAGTTTGGCAGTTGGCAGCTCCAGGCTGGAGCAACAAATACGTCCTTTCCTAGTCAAAATTTTAGCTAAAAAAAAAGCTAATATGAAATAACAAAAAAAAAGACAAAAAAAATAATCATAACAGCAGCAGCAACGTTTAAGATTAACGAGTATTTAAAGCATAATCAAATTCCATCGACTAAGTAAAGCTGTTTATGCTTTGAGCAACGGCAAAACTAACCCAGTCCAATATAAAAAAAAAAAAGTACAGTCAACATTCCACACACACACACAACACAACACACACACATCTCAGAACATTCCTGCATAGCCTATAAACCTAAGCGTAGATTAGTTAATTTAATTTAAATGAAATTTAAATTTAATTTAGTTTAATGCCTAATTATTAAGTGTTTTTTGCCTCTCTCTTTCGCTTTCGCTCTCGCTCTCTCTCTCTCACTTAAACTCGTTCTTTAATCTATCATTTAGTTGTTAGTTAAACTCATTAAAAAGTAAAATGAATAACAAGTAAAACTGCAGCTGCTTGCCAAGGCTTTTGTAATATATTTATATGCCTATCATGAGAAATGTTGTTATTGTTTATTATTTCTTGTTTTTTATATGTATAAAAAAGAATATCTATATATATATGATACATACTTATGTATTTAATTGGCCAGGCACTTTGTATATATAGTAAGAATAATAGCCGAAATTGATAAGCAACGCAATTTGATTAAATTGAACTAAACACATTTAGTTAACACAAATTATAAACAACTACAATTAATGATGAATCGAAATCAATTAAAATGAACAAAAAAAAAAGAAAAAAAACCTTTTTAAAAAGTAAATAATATTGTGTTTTTAATATTATGACGGTGAAGTTTATTTATATATTTTATTTTTTTTAACTTCGCTGGGAGTGTGTATACTCTTTTAAAGTGCCATTTACAAGGTATAAATTTTTGTTAAAAAATAAAAATATATAAATATAGATCAACATTTTTTAAAGCGGTTAAGTATGGTAATAATATTTAAATTATACAATGGTATTAATGTCATTATAATTGGTAAGCTGTGAACTATATAAAGTACAAATTTACTGAGAAGAATCGATTGTTGATAGAAAAAAAGGTATTAAAAGTACAAAAACTATTCTTTGAACTATGATATTAATTATAATTAGCCAAATTCGCGCACCAGATCGCCTGTGGACGGCCTGTTAAGCCGATGAATTTTATAGGCACATTTAAAAATGCCACTTCGGGCGTGTTTGTTTAAATGCTTATATTTCCGCCGTCTCTTTATCGATTTCTATGATTAATATCTTAAAAGACGCCCAATTAATGCAACTATGCAAAAGTAAAGAAGAGAAAAGCGAAATAATTTTTTTTCGACTTTTCCTCGAATTTTAAAGTCAAAAAATCGTAAAAAATACCGCACAAAATATCATCATTTTCTAAATTCAAAATTAAATAGCTGCAAAACTAGTAATTTAAACTTAATAAAGTATATGTATGATTAATAGGCCCTTTCATTAGCTTTCAGAAAACGTAAAGCATTTGAAAATCGACTGTAATATTGTCGAGTAATGCTTAACTCTGTAGGCTTGCCTCTGAAAAAAAGCTTAAAAAAAAATACCAGATTTCAAAAATTTTTAAAAAAAAAGTCTTACCATAGAAAAATTTTTAAAGTGGTTTTTCGTCATCTGGGGCACCATATGTATCAGAAAAAGTAGGTCTGATCAAATATACAAAAAAAAAGCTAAATTTTGTTACCTAGTGTTATTAAAACCAGAGCGATTTTTAGCTCTGGAAAACCTTCTAAAAAAATGCCCAAAAATAGCAATAAATAGACTTAATATAGGACTTCATTTATGCCGCTTTTTAAAGGCTGTATCCATGTTTTCGCCGAGACTAAAAACCTCTCATCTCAAGCTCTTTTACAACCCAACAAAAAACAAATCAGCTAAGCAATTAATAGCCACTAAAATATGCTAAACATTATCTAACTAGCAGTCACTTAAATAGTACATCTATTCAAGTTAAATATTTACTGTAGAGTATCTAACAAAAATGCAAAAAGTGATCAATCAGTTTGACTATAAAGCAATTGATCGCTAATGTGTACACTTGGTAACGCCAACTGATCTTTGGCAACACTTGGAAACTGGAAAGCGATTTCCGGTGCAACTTCATCACCTGTGTTGCACACTGTTCAGTGAATCAGCTGAAGCATCTGTGCAGCAGACAGTGTGACGACATGGAGTTGCAAGCTGCAGATCGGGCTAGAAGATCAGAGGCAGAGTGCAACAGTATGATATAGAAAGAGAACTCACCACTCGACACTTAAGTTGCCAGTCATGTGGCAGCATTCTACGAGTTGTGTTGCACTTCAGGCTCGGCATTAAGTGCACAAGGCATCGTATTAATTGAATTATAAGCCTAGATTATGCAAAGATTTCCGGCCAGCAAACATCATCCTCAGCAGCTGGACAGCAATTTGTGTGGATCATCATCATCATCATGATCATCATTATCATCATTATCATCTGGCGGGTGGTTGTGTATTTTGATATTGTGATTGAGTTTTGAGATTGTGTTGGCTCAGTGCGTGACTTGGCATTTGGCAGGACTGCACTTGTTTGTAATTTCTGAACGGAACGCAGACCCAAGATCTACTCTATAACACGTTACAAAAATATCAACAAATCGTCATCATTAATAATGATCACTTCAGGCTATACACACAACATATGCACGAATCTTTTGCTATCAGTTTTATTATTTTTTTTTGGTGGTTCATTTGTCAAATTTCACCGCGCCTCTGAGATCGACAACACAAGATCGAGAGAGCTCAAGATCTTTTTAGATATGTGTGTATATATGTTGTTGTTATTTGAGCAAACATTCAACACTTGAGGCAAGCTACAACAACTCAATTCGAATTCCCATTCTCCATTCTCCAATACCCAATTCCCAATTCCCACTTGCCCGGCAATGAAATTATGAATGATGTGATACTTTTGCCATTGAGATGTTTTCACAGTCGCGGGCGCATGACATGCCCCAGCCATATCTTATTTGCTATATCTTTTCTACATCGCATTCAGATACGGTTATGGGCACGGGCACAGGTTCTGGAAGCAACACAGAGCGGGAGGGGGCACGAACGGGTTGCCTGTGTTGGCTGGTTTATGATCGAATCTTGGTTGTTGCTGGTGTTGCTGCCGTGTTTGTGTTATTTCTGCTGGAAATGAGCGATCGCGTGCAATAATTTGTAGAGCTGTTGGACTTGCCCGAGAAGCTGTCTCTGTGCTTGTGGCCAGTGTTTGGAAATTGAAGTCCAACTCCAAGTTGTTGTCGTTGTAGCTGTTGCTGCTGCTGCTGCTGCTGCACATGCTGCACATCATTTTTCAAAATCATTCAAACACTTGTTAAATATTTTCTTAACCGATTGATGATGATTGTGACTTTGCAGCGTATTCTCAACAACAACAAGTTGCCAAGCATATCGACATCGATATTCATCCTGCCACACGGCACTTCACACTCCACACTCCACACTCCACACTCCACACAATCTTCACAGGCAACAAACTTATTTGTGTTTATCAATAGATTCTGGCTTTCGCGGTCATAATGAAAAGGCCCAGAGAGTGTTGGCCAGGCATTGACTTATTACGATTTGTTGGCCTTTTCACGTCTCTGAAATTAATTGATATCTGTGGTATGCGCATTGTTATTGCCACGATGTTGATGCCACAATGTCTGCACTTTGTTGAGGCGGATGAGCCGCGCTGACATGCGGCCACATTTGGCATTGATGATCGATTACAGAACGTGCCGCTTGCAACAAAAAAACGGGGTCAAGTGTGAGGATATCGCCATATTGATGCTGTTGCTGTTGCCGCTGATGATTGGGTATGCAAATTCATATGCCTCAACTCTTTTGCCGACTGCATGCATAAGCGTTGTAATTTCAGACTATTGGGCCCCATCAAGCGTTGGTCTCCCAAACAAAAGGCCACCTTTCAACACTTTTTGAAGACCAACCTCAGCGTTGATGTTGCCACCACCTTCTTAGACCGCAGCTCGCCGCTTCAATACAATCTGTGTCCATTTGGATTCGCTGTGTGAGTCATGTCGGCTGGCATTTTAATTGATTTTGTCCGAATAATCTTGTGCCATGAATGTTGCTGCTCTGTCTGGTTGCTGGTTGTTGTTGTTGCTGTTGTTGCTGTTGTGCCATGTGCCAAATGCCGCATAACTCACTGGCACACGTCCTGCTCCTGCCAAGCACGTACACTGCGTTTCAACTCTCTGCTCCAGCTACAGCTCCAACTACTGGTTCAGTCTACAGCTGCAGCTCACCTAGGTTGAGCCAGAGATTGAACATTTATCATGCTGCATGGCCATTGCCGCGGCCCTGTGACTTATGCGTAGGCGTTGTCCATTTGACCACCGAGTTGGCCATGTATGTATCTGTGTGTGTGTGTGTGTGTGTGTGTGTGTGTGTGTGTGTGTGTTGATTGTATATCTGTGTGTGTGTGCGTGCCTCATTGAGCACGTAAAAATGTAACACCAACTGCGACAACTGACAACTTACGCAGCTGTGCTGACTATTTAGCTATTTTATAGCCAAATTTAGTTGAATACTTATATATAATGAAAAGGATAATTCTTGGTGTATTAAAGCTATAATTATACCAAAAAATATTTGTGCAAAAGTAGCTATAGAATGTTTAAACTACAGGTAATTAAATTAAACATTATTTGTTGAAATTCAGTTTTTACACAGTTTTTATTTTTCTTAAAATTATTCTGTTTTTTGCAACTATGTTTTAAGCGGTTTTTTCTATACAATTTTATTCAACACTTTTTTTTATTATCACAATTAATTTGTCTAAAATTGTCTGATTAAAGCCTAGGAATTTTTTAAACATTGTATTTGTTTCTACCCAGAACTGTTTAATTGAGTTTTTATTTTATAATGAATTCAAGGCAAGAAATATATACTATATTAAAGCTATATCCTATACAAATGTATAGGAATTACAGTCCACGCTCATAAATTAAAATCTCTTTGTTTTCGAGGTAATATTAATTTCTGAACATTTTTTTTTGTGTAAATATAAAGAACAAAAGAAGAAGAAAATTTACTTTAAGAAGCTACAGTAAAAACATTTTTTTGATTTATTATATTAATTAAATCAAGAAATTTGTTTTCTATTAAAAAAAACAAGTGCAATATATATTATTATTTTTTTTATTTAATTAATAATAAATGTAAACATTAAATTAAAGATAGATGCAACAAAATTTATTACAAAAAATTCTAAATTCTGGAAATTCTGTTTACTAAAAGCTCTAATTTTTGAGCGTTCACAGTGTTAGAAAATTTAAAGTATTATTAACATTATATCAAAGAATATATATATTATATTATATATTATTTATATTTCTTAGAAACTTATATTTAAATTAAATTCCACTGAGCTTTATATAATTGTTAGTAAGTTTTTAAATACTTACACATGCTCTAACTAATTTTTATTAAAAAATTTAATGCATTTATTTATATTTCTTAGTAATTTAAATTTAAATTTAATTAGACTCAACTTTATAACTTAATTATTAGCTTTTAAATACTAACACCCTTTTAAACTACTTTCACTTTTCAGCGACTCTTCAACGGTATATTTGGCTATGTGTTGGCAACACTGGCATGCATTTCATTTGCAGGGTTGTGGCGCTCCTGTTCTCAGTGCCATTCCGTTGCCCTCAAAGTTTGCTTAACTGTGCGCGCACAGGACACCCAACTGTGGTCGTACAGGCCAACAAGGCAAGCGGTTGCAGTTGCTGCTGTTGCTGTTGCTGTTGGTGTTTGTGTTGCAGCAGCGAAGACAAGACAACAACATCGACGGACGACAACAACTTTTGCAGTTCGCCTCAATGTTTGTGGAAGCAACATTCGCATGCAAGTCAGCAAAGTTTGCATTGACACGCAGCAGCAGCAGTAGCCGAGACGCATTTGCATAAAGCTGCAAGGGAAGCAGCAACTGTAGAGTGCGGGGAGGCCAAGGGGGTAGTACCTACTGAAGTGGAGGCTTCACCGTTGCTCTGCTGGTGTCATGGTGCCAAAAAACAAAAAAAAAAAGAGAAGTAAAAACCAGACAAACGCAAAGTGCACAGCATGGCAAACATCGGCAGCAGCAACAGCAGTAACTTTGCTGGCCATGATGAAGATGGACGTGTTGCTGGTGGCTTCACATCAACAGCAGCAGCAGTAACAACAACAACCCCATTAGGCCGCACATAAACTGCATGCATTGGGCAGCGGCTCCTGTGGCGTGTTCATGTTGCTATTGCTACCGAGAGCTGAGTTGCTGACTTATGGCAATTGCCAATGCAACATTTGTTGCTGGCTGCCATTGGCTGGTTACCCCCCGCAAACATTTGTTTCAACACGTACGCGCAAATGAGTTTACAAGGTGCGATATTCATGTTGCTTGAATGGCTGCAATGTTGCTGCCGTTGTTGCCAGTTGCCAGTTGTGTTGCTGTTGCTGTCGCTGTTGTTGTTCATATTTACTATGCG
Source organism: Hirtodrosophila alboralis (assembly GCA_035043045.1). Classification (NCBI taxonomy): domain Eukaryota; kingdom Metazoa; phylum Arthropoda; class Insecta; order Diptera; family Drosophilidae; genus Hirtodrosophila; species Hirtodrosophila alboralis. The sequence goes on along the minus strand of JAWNNH010000398.1, from coordinate 83,285 downwards.
CCCCATGAGCAACATGTTGCCAAGGCAGTCAACATTTTGCTGGCTAATCGTATTTTTGCAGTTTTATATTAATAGCGAAAGAACAACAACAACAACAACAGCAACAACAACAATAACAACGTTAATATAAAGAACTGCAAATGTTGTTGCCTCATTTCTCATTCTCAGAGGCAGCTGCTGCTGCTGCTGCTGCCGCTTTTTATAATTTTAATTAACGCATTCGCAGTTGTTGCTGCTGCTGTTGCTGTTGTCGCTGCCTTGCTGCTGCTGCTGCTGCTGCTGCTGCTGTCGTCTTTGCCCAACATGCTAAAAGGTGTTAATTGGCGAAATTTCCATGTAGAGCCTAACCAAAATGAAGAAGAACTTTGTTGTTGTTGCTGTTGCTGTTGTCGCCTTGAACGTTGTCAACAAGATTTGCTTTATTAGCCACTTTCGGGTGGTGCCTTCTGTTGCCGGCAACATGCCACACAGCAGCAGCAACAATATAAGAAACATGGACTTTTGCTTTGTTTTAGTTTTTGCTTTAATGAGGAGCTCCAACTCCTTTAGTCGCATTCTGTGCTCCAACTCGTGCCCATGCCACGTCAGGAGGCAAACTGCAACTGCAACTGCAACAACTACTATTCAAGTTACAGTGCAAATATTTTCATGGTTTAATTTCATAAATTATGACAATTTTGCCTTGGCGGTCGCTGACGTTGATCATTGAAATCCCTAAGTTATCGCCTGTCCCTGTGCCGAGCTACATAAATGAATTATATGCTCGCCACAGCAAATCAACCTAAAGTGCACAGGACTCAGGGCTCGACAGGGGCAACAACAGTGCCAAAAGCTCCTAAATTTTACTTAAGAACATGTGCGTTCAACGCCATTGCCGCATTGCCACATTGCCACAGCAACACACTCCGCCAGTTGATGACGATAATGATGATAATCATTAACACCTTTTGCCGCACAGAGCGCACAACTGTGGCACAATACGCCCCAACAGCAACAGCATGCGACTCTGCCATGCAAAAAGCAGCAACAACTATGTATGTGCAACAACAACAACAACAATATATATATATATATATATATGAAAATAATTCAAAATGAAATTTGCTTTATGATGCGCAACCGGGCGACGTTCCTACGCACTGTGGTTTGCGTTTTATAAAAAATCATTGCGAATTTTTTTAAATATGCATCAAAGCTGTATTGAAAGCAAAAGTATATTTTATTTTTTTTATTTTTATTAAATTTTTTTAAATACACTTTTTCCAGCATTAGACCCAAGAAACAATTTTTAACAAAATCGGAACAGTTTTGACAATGTTAATTGAGTTGGAAGTAAAGAATTATATGTAAGGAATTATCCATTTGTTATTGTTTTTATGGTATACAAATTTTTAGAATTTCTTGTAAAACGCTTTGAAATAATATTTTTGCAAGCAAGGTATAATATGTATGTATATAAACTCTATAAAAACCTTACGAATCAATTTATGGTTATTTTTATGGTATATAGATTTTACTATTTCTTATAAAGTCTTTTGAAATTATATTTTATTCGAATTTATATACCCGCAATTAATTTAAATTTAATTTTCTAAATACGATAAAATATGCCAACAAAAATCGATTAATTACCAAAAAAAAAAATTGTAAATTTATTATTTGAATGCTAAATCAATATATAGAACAAATCATGAGCATAAAGTCATTCCACATAAAAGTCTCTTTTATTTTAAAGAAGTTATGTTAGTTTAAATTCTAGGAAAAGCAAATTCTTTGCAATTCTCAACTTTTTAAGATCAATAAAAATCATATTACCTTTGATAAAAAGAGTTGAAGTAATTTGTATGCTAATTTAAATTCCCTTAATCAAAAATAAAATAAAAAATTTAATTTTCTTTTAATTTTTTCACAGACTTCCTGATAACGGCACTGTACCGAAGAGTAGGAGGATAATTTTTAATAAATAATAAACATTTAATAAAAATAAAACACAACGGCTTTATTAACCCAATTGCAAAATATAGAAACAATTTTTAATTGTTTTTTTTTTTCAAAATGTGTAGTGCAAAATGTGTAAAAAAAAATGTATGTATTTATTTAAATGCCAGATTTATTTGGAGGACAACAAAATTCAAAAATACATTTTGCATATAAATCGGCTATATTTTGACTAAGTTATATTAAAAATCTATGTAAATGAAATGTTCCTGCTTATTTTTATAAGTTTTTCATAAGCTTTTGCTTCACTGTAGCAGTGAATATCTGCGTTGATATGAAATATGTGTCGGGCGGCAGGCAGCGGAGATTTATCGAGCGCGAAATGTAATACGCGAGCAACGTTCAAGTCCAGTTCAGTTCAGTTGAGTTCAGCTTAGTTGAGTTGAGTCCAGGAGTCCAGTTTGTCCAGAGCCCGTGTGTCTCCTCAGCGGTTCAGAGCAGGCAGCTCAGCAGGCAGATCAGCGGCCACCGTTTTGGGGCCGCCACTTTGAATTGGCTTAAGCGACGCCGCCAACCAGCCGAACCACCGAACCACCAAACCACCGAGACTATTCTCGATGCGATTCGGCGCGCTTATAAACTGCATCCTGCTGGGCGCACTCCAAACGGTTGCCCCTGGTTGCCTGGACAACGACTGGACATTAACTAATGCATGCATTTATATTTTTTGTGTTGTTGTGGGGCCAGGCGAAGCGGGGTTTTTGTGTGCTCCTCATAAGTTGGCATCTGCTGGCCGTGGTGCTCCAATAACTCATGGTGACACTATTAAAGCGACGATTTGTAGCCGCGCATAAAATAAATGCGGATTAGACTTTATAAAGGACAAAGTGCTCATGACTGAATTTATGCCGTACGGCATTGAGGCGTATTGCCGTGTGGGCGTGGCCACACACACAAAACCATAAAGGTTAAACGGAGCGAAGTGAAGTGGAGCTACAATTAATTGCGATTTCAAAATCGTTGCATGTACACGAATGTTATCAAAATCAGTTGAATAAATAAACCTAACCAAGCTCTCAAGCTCTCCAAGCTCCAAGCTAAACTCAACTCGACTCGACTCCAACTCCAACTACAACTCGAACTCGTCGCAAAAATAACAAACGTGACAAATTTTGTGAATTCAACTGTGTGCGGCAGCAAAAAACGACAACGTGGTGGCATAACAAAAACTTTGATGCAACAAAACTTTAGACAAACTGCACATCTAATGGGGGCTGATGGGGAGCTTAAAACAGGCGGCCATTGTGGGCGTGGCAGCAACTAAATGCGATTTTACATGTTATGGTTATTTAATCAAATTTTTGCAGGGATTGCAACTCTTACAATTTTTATGTAAGTATTATAATTATGAGTAAAGAATTATTTGTGGATTTTTTTTTTAAATTATCAATAACTCCTTTTTTACCCAAAAATTTAAATTGTGACATAATAATTAAATTTCAATTTTTAATTAAAAAGCTTTCTAATACAAATTAAAAATAAAAATTGTTTGCCAACTTTTATTAAAAAGTTGAAATTAGAAGTTATTTTTTGATTTATATTATAATAAATGTTATTTTTTTGATAAAAATTATTTGCCAACTTTTATTCAAATGTAGAAAATGAAGGTTATTTTTTGATTTTTGTTATAAAAGTTATTTTTTGATTTTTATTATCATTACAATAATTTTTTGATATTTATTACCAATTAAATTATTGTCAACTTTTATGGAAAATTTGAAAATAAAAGTTTTTTTTTTATTTTTATTATTTAATATATTTTTTTTTTGATTAATATTATATTAAAAATTATTTGCCAAATTTTATTGAAATGTAGAAAATTAAGGTTATATTTTGATTTTTATTATAAAAGTTATTTTTTGATTTTTATTATCATTACAATAATTTTTTGTATTAATTTTTTGTATAATTTATTACCAAATAAATTATTTGTCAGCTATTATTGAAAAGTTGAAAATAAAAGTTTTTTTTTTATTTTTATTATTTAATATATTTTTTTTTTGATTAATATTATAATAAAAAGTATTTGCCAACATTTATTCAAATGTAGAAAATTAAAGTTATTTTTTGATTTTCATTATCATTAAAATTATGTTTTGATATTTATTATTATATTATTATATATTTATTATTATCTGCCAACTTTATTGAAAATCATACAATAAAAGTTATTTTTTGATTTATATTATAATAAAAGTTAATTTTTGATAAATATTATAATATAATAATATTTGCCAACTTTTATTGAAATGTAGAAAATTAATGCTATTTTTTGATTTTTATTATAAAAGTTGTTCTTTGATTTTTATTATCATAAAAATTATATTTTGATATTAATTATCATAAAAATTGTTTGTCAACTTTTATTAAAAAGTTGACAATAAAAGCACAAAAAAAAATTTGTCTCATTTTTTTTTTTAAAACGACATTTATCTCATTTTAAATTATATTTTAATATTTTGCTAATTTAATAGCACTTTGAACTCTATGAAAAAAATTCAGACAAAACTAAAAAAATTGCCTTACAAGTAGAAATATAAATTTCTCTTTTAAAGAGAGTTTTAAGATTTTAAAAGCCTTCCTATTTCTAGCTACACCTCTGACCTACACAAGTAAAAACCACTTGCAGTAAATTCATCGTGTAAATCCCAAAATTCTAAAACAATCCGTTAGCAACATTTTCTGGCAACAACTTTTGTAGGCGTTGGTCCATGTGTGGGATTGTCAGTGGAAGTGGAAGTGGCACCGAGTGCTACTATTTGCCATGTAAACAACAAAAGTTTTATGGCGCAAAAAAACAATTGGAGGATTAAATTCAGCAGCTTGCACATGGATACAAATACAAATCGCAGTAGCAAATAAAAGGCACAAGCAATTCAGCCCGCATTTCAGTTTGCCAGTTGCCTTGGGAAAATTTCTGCCAAAGAAAAACGTTGCGAAGTACGAAAAAAAAAAAATAAATAAATAAAAGAAAATCAACGCGAATAACAAAAGTGCTGTGCGAAAATATTCTTACTACTTCAACTAGAAAAACAATTTCTACACATTTTCCATTATTTAAACGGGCAACGCGTGAAATTTGACAAGTCCATTACAAAACTTGGCAACAAAGTTCCAAAATTGCTAGGCGAATGGTAAAAAGATTGAGGGCTTCAAGTTGGCTAAGATGTGGAGAAAGTGTGGCAAAATAACATGGATAACATTCAATCAATAGGGGTATTAAAGTACATAGGTTAATGTTTACCTAGGGAATTTGTTGATGCTGATTATATAAATCTAAATGTTATCAAAGCAAACAAAGTTTTATGCAGACTAAAAAGAACAAATACAACAAAGTCAAATAAAAATAAAAGAATTGTTTAATCATGATTGGAGAGATTTAGTAATGTTTAAATTTAATGCCAAGTAGAGAACTTAATTCTAATTTAGAGATTTTCCATAGTTTGCATAATTTAATAGTTAAAATTAAATGATAAAATTTTAATACATTTTATAGACTTTATTAATTTTTTTTTTAATGAAATAAATCTTCTGGATTTAGCCTGCCATTGAATGGGGCTTATTGAGTAATATTTACAGTCTGTTATTAAATACAAGTAAAAGAAAAAATTAATTTATAGAATTTATTAAATTGAGATAAATCTCCTGGATTTAGCCTGCCATTATATATGGTTTATTGATTAATATTCATAGGCTGTTATTAAATACAAGTAAAAGAATAAATTAAATTTCTTAAGGAAAATTGTATACTTATAATTCAGATAAATTTTAGAGCTAGGTAATATTTAATATTAATATTTATTTTTAAATTATTTATATTTAAAATCATTTAATTCTATAAAAATGTTTAGCTACTAAAAAATATTAACTTTATTGTAGGTTTTAAAATTTAGCTAAATTTTTTACAAACTAAAAATTCAGCTGAATATTAGAGCTAACTTTGGTAATATTAAAAATCACTTAATTCTATAAAAATAATTCTCCACCAAAAAATATTAACTTTATTTCAGGTTTAAACTCCTAACTTATTTTATTACATTTTTATATTTACTTATAATTCAGCTGAATTTTAGAGCTAGGTAATATTTAATATTTATATTTATTTATTTTTAAATTATTTATATTTAAAATCATTTAATTCTATACAAATGTTTAGCTACCAAAAATATTACTTTAAACTTATTTAATTGAAATTTTATATTAACTTATAATTCATCTGAATATTAGAGCAACTTTGGTAATATTTTAAATCACTTAATTCTATAAAAATTCTTATTTTCCAAAAAATTATTAAATAAATTTCAGGTTTTAACTCTTAACTTATTTTAGAGAAATTTCATACTTTCTTATTACTCAACTGAATATTAAAGCTAGCTTTGGCAATATTTAAAATCACTTAATTCTATAAAAATTATAATTATTATATTATTATATTTACTTATAATTCAGCTGAATATTGGAGCTAACTTTGGTAATATTTAAAATTACTTAATTCCATAAAAATTCTTATCTACCAAAAAATATTAACTTCATTTCAGATACGGACGATTTAAACAATTTTTTCATGTGGATAAATGGATATTAACATAAGTAAGAATCTTAATTGCTCATCAAGGTGTTTGGTAAATATGCCACTGTTTTCTAAGCCCGAAATGGCTGAATTTGAAATGCGGCCCCCCGCATATCCTTACAATAAAAAAGGGCCAATCCCTCGAGCCAAGCCTGTTCGTCCTGCACATAATGAGGGTCAAAACGCGTGTAAATGCAATGCAAATGTATGTTAAAGTGATTAGCAGCCTTCAAAGAGAGCTACGCAACTTGGGGCAGACTGGAATACACCAGAGGCTTCATTTGGCAGGAGCTCAGAGCTATATGACCCTGCAATGGCAATAAAAACAGTTACAGAAACAGAAACAAATATATAAAAAAATAGAAATAAAAAAAAGGCAGCAAGAAAATCAGAACGGCAACTATTTGGACGGGTGATGAACTTCCATTCGACACTTCATTGAAGTTGACAGATGTGGGCTGGCCTGGTACGGTCGGGCCTGGTCTGTCAGGGATTTAAGTAGGTGTGAGTCGGAGTCTGAAATTCGCACCCCCGACATCAATAAACACAACTGTGTGGGGGCACGTGTGCGAATGGATTTTTGTATTTATGCTAGAGAGTTGCAAAAAGGAAACATTTACAAATGAAGTTGTAATCGGAAGTTGTTCGTTTGCAGCAGCGCTGTCACGCTAGCCAGGATCTCTATATACCCTCTCTACCCCAATAATACAGCTCTTTTCCTCCCCTCATCCACAATAAATTGAGCGACAATTGTACAAATTGTCAAGGCGGAAACGCTGCCAGGGATAGTTCCACAGTTTCCACAGTTCAGCTCACAGAGTCCAGTGTGCGGGCAGGAGGATTAGGTGACGGCTAAAAGGGGTGCCCGATTGTTAGATCCTGCTTCCTGCATATGTTCACTTTGTGTCTGTGTATGTCTCTGTGTGTGTATGTGTGTGTATTCGCGCCTGATCCTTTTTTGGCCGCAAATATTTGTTTTTAATAGTCGAACGTTTGTTGTTTTGTAAATGCAAATAGGATTTCCGTTCCGCATTCGTTTGTGTCTGCGATTTTCATTTGACAGTTGAATTGTTTTGCCAGAGAAATAATAACACTTGTTCCAACTGGCCGACTGTTTGTCCAACTGATTAGCCAGTTAGTTGCCCAATTTGACATATGTTGAGATTGCCGATTGCCGAGTTGCCTAAGTATCGCATGAACACTGTTCCCAATATATATATATTCAACCGATGATCCAACCAACCAACCAAGAGCTCTTAATATAGTTGTTGTTGCTGCTGCGGCTTCCTCTGTTACCTGCCAACGATCTAGAGATGATCATTTAGGAATTAGAGATGCCCACGTGTTTGAAAAATTCAATTATAAATTTTTGTAGAATTCAAGCAACATTACACGACAAGAAAGCTGAGGAATTTTCCTGGAGTTTCCCGAATATATATAGACTGATCGTTCTAATGGCAGCTATAAAATATAGGAATCTGTCCGGTCGATTATAATAAACTCCAAGTTTAGACGGGGCTAAAGGTAAGAATGAGATATCACCGAATAAAAGTCATATCCAAAAATGTTAAATATTTGATATCAGTATTTATCAAGTTCATCCGATTTTTGTTTTAGTGCAGAAATGAAATTGTTATTACAATTTAATCCTGCAGCTAGGTTTTATTTTAAAAACAATTTAAAATTAATTTTTATTTTTAAATTTTAAAAAAATATAGAACTGTTAGTTTTTAATTTCTAAATGAAAATATATCTCTAATTTGCAATTTTTAAAATAATATTGAAAGGATAATTCTAATTGTTTATTACAAAAAAGTAAATTAAAAATAATAAATATTTTAAATTTATTTTATTTTATTTATTAAGAAGGACTTATTAAAACGTTATTTTGTATTTTATTTAATATAGTAATTTCAACAAAGATAAAAGAAAAAATTGAGTTTTCAATATTAAATTCTGTTAAATAAATATTGAATTTCTTTAATGTAGTAAAATAAATAATAATTCGTAAATTTTATTTATAGAAATTAGAAATAATGTGATTTTCCATTTTCTTTAATATTGCAGTGAAATGATCAACGAAAAAAGCAATTAACAATATTAAATATAAATAAATAAATAAATACTGATTTTTTTCAATATAGTTAAATCAACAACATATTGTTTATTTTATTTATAAAAATCAGAAAAACTTATTAAAATGTGAATTTGCTTTTTATTCAATATAATAAAATCAGCAAAGAAAAAAATTCAGTTTTCAAAATTAAATGCCAATAAATAAATTCTTGAATATTGTAAAATTAACAACAATTCGTAAACTTTACTTATAAAAATCAGAAATAATTATTAAAGCGTAATTTAACTTTTTTTTTCAATGCAGTACAAACAACTAAGCTAGAAAAAATGCAATTTTCAATATATAAAAAAATGATAAATAAATATTAATAAATATTTTATTTATTTATTAATAATGATAGTTTAGTTTATAAAACTATAACTAACAGGAGAAATATATAACGTTGGCTATATTTATGAATATTTATTTTCTAAATACTTTAAAAACGTATTAAATTATAATTAATCGTGTTAATTGATTGAAATCACGAATGTGTTATTTCATGCGTGTTTATGTCACGAATTGAGACACGTGTTCAACTCTTTTTTTTTCCAGGGATCTGTAGAATGTATACCGTGTTTAAAGATCTGGTCACAGAGCCTGTTGCCTGTTTGCCGGAGAGGAGTCTTATCTAAAAAATGGATCGTTTTGAAAACGCTCAAAATGTGATGTGGTGGCATTTTCAACTTGTCTGCGTCTTAATATTTTTACTTTCTTTATGGTGCAGCAACAGTCGAAGAACTGGTTCACAGTTGGGGCTTTAGTTTCCGATCGCCAAGAGACGATCGTTCCAAGTGGATCTTTGGGCTGCGTGTTGCTGTTGCTGTTGTTGCTGTTGTTGTAATCGTGTCGTGTCCATTTCGATTATCACCAAAGTGAGTAATTTAATACCAATTTGGCGGCCCCGGGCGGCATAGAGTTGAGAGAGATATGCGCACTTCAAATGTCAAATGTGAGCAACAGATGCACAGATCCACACACTGGAAGCACTGGAAAATCTTATCGACCATTGGGTATTTAACTGGAATTTCGGATAACCAGACATTTAGACCTGGTAGCCAGACAGCTGCAGGACCTCAGCCAGGTGATTACTTTGAGCTAGTGACTGTTGAACTGTGACAATTAACATGACGCACAAATTGATAAGCCAAGGGAACTGCGAAAAAAATGAATGAAAAATACAAAGTCTATAAGCGGGAATTGAATTATAAATTCAGTTAATTTCTACGAAGTGATGAGCATAAGAATATTGAGAATCAATATGTTTAAAACAGGAAATGGCAAACATTACAGATAAAGTTTATAGTGGCATCATTATTTATTTACATTTTGAGAAGTTAAATATAATAATGTAAAAAATTTTAAAAAAATAGCAGACTGAATAGATTTGACAATCTGCCATCTATTTTGATTGGCAATTTATACGGCAATCTAACAGAATTAAAATAAACTAAATTTGGCTAAATTAATAGAGAATTTGGCCTTATGGAAAATAGAGTACTAAGAAATATATTAATTTCAAATAGCATTAGACTGTCAGGTCTGTATTTAATTAACAAATTAACCAGATTAACATACAAGAAAGTATAGAAAGCGTTTAATGAATATTTCATTTATTATTATTTTAAATCTATATTGATTGACAATTTATAAGGCAAGCTAACAAAATTAAAGTAAACTAAATTTGGCTAAAAAAAATTGAAAATTTGTCGTTATGGAAAATACTCAGAAATATATAAATTTCGTTAGAACATTATATATTAGATTTTTTTTACAAAATAACCAAATCAACAGGCAAGAAAGTAAAGAAACCTTTTAATAATTATTTCATTTATTATTATTTAAAAAAAAACTTGCAATTTGTTATTTCATTTACATTCCATTTTTTCTGCATTTTTTTTAATACAATCCCTGTTATATCACTTACTGCAGCTTATTGGCTTTTTAAGTGCTCATAAAATACAAATAACAAAAAAAAAAAATATTATTATGCGCCATGGTAAAGTGAAGAAGATCAAAAAAACCAAATCTTTAGCGCTACATGAATAAATAAATAAATAAATATGAAATTTGTCGTTAAGGAAAAAAGTAATCAGAATTATATTAAATTCGTTAGAATGTAATATATTATATTTTATAACAAAATACCCAGATCAACAGGCAAGAAAGTAAAGAAAACGTTTACTAATTATTTCATTTATTATTATTTTAAAAAAAAACTTGCAATTTGTTATTTTATATACATTCCATTTTTTCTGCATTTTTTTTAATACAATCCTTGTTATATCACTTACTGCAGCTTATTGGCTTTTTAAGTGCTCATAAAATACAAATAACAAAAAAAAATATTATGCGCCATGGTAAAGTGAAGAAGATCAAAAAACCAAATCTTTAGCGCTTCATGATGAATACATTTCCCACGTTTTTCAGCGGCAAAAACAACATCGATTTCAGTTTTAATTTATTCAGAAGAAATCTGGCTGCAGCCATCGAACGGGAAACCAAGAAAAAAAACCTAAAAAAACTTAAAAAACAAACCAAAAATAACCTGATAGAGTCTAAAACTATGACTATGGAATACCTAGGGAGCAGTCTGGGGGCCCTGGACTGGCATCGGGTTACATTCTTTTGTCGGAAATTTATGGCTATCCGGAGCGAGGCTGTCCGGCCACGGCCACTACTGTGGAAGCAAATGGAATCGAATGGAAATGGTGGAAACGGTGGAAAATGCCCGTGTGTTTAGCAGCATTTAATGGCTCATTTCGAGTTGATTTCTTTGGCCAGCATACTAGATAGTTGAAAAGATATTCGATTTTTTGGACTTCCTAGCTTTTCATTTGTTGTTGGAGTTGGAGGCTACCTTTTAGCGGAAAAGCTGTAAAACTTGTTGAAATGCTTGTAAGCATCGTAAAATATATATACAGTGAAGAGTCTATTACACTGATGCCATATCTATGATAACACAACACACTCGGCATTGAAGTTGCAGTTGCACAGTTGCAAGCAGTTGAAGGTGGAAAGGCAGCCGACACAAGTTGCATGAAAATTTCTGTGGCAGAGTGGCCATAAAATTAGCAAATGGTTTTAGCGCCACATTGTTGCCGAAAACCTATATAAAAAAAAACTGAAGCGGCATGTTTTGATTTTGCGGCGGGTGCAATTGGCAACTACTTGGTATGTACATAAAATAGTGAATTATTGGACAATGTTTGGTTTAAATGATTTTGACAAATTGCTAATTTGAAAGTTGTTTGAGACTGCTGAAAACAAGTAGCAAAATAGAGAATGTTTTGGGCAATTAAAAAAGTGTGAAAAGTTCTTTAAAAAATAAATAATGGCAATGATAAGAAAAGACTTGATCAGATTTCTGTTTAGAAAAATCCAAAAAATTCAAGTTTCATAGATTTATTTGAGTTTTCATATATATTATTTAAACAAATATATATTTTATATAAATTAAATTAAATTTCTTGCTCAAAATATTCTTATAATTGTATAGATTTTATTATATTAATTTAATAATTTATTTGTGCAAATTACGACAAAAATTCGGTTTTAAACTTTTAATTTGACGCGTGTTGGGTTCCTTGAACTTCTTTTGACATAAACAAAATAAAAAGCTTTTAAAAATAAAAAAAAAGCAATGATAAGAAAAGACTTCTGTTTAGAAAATTCAAGAACGCAAGCTTCATAGATTTATTTAAGCTTTAATATATATTATTTATACAATTATATATTTTAAATAAATTAAATTAAATTTCTTGCTCAAGCTATGCTTATAATTGTATAAATTTTATTATATTAATTTAATAATTTATTTGTGCAAATTCCGCCAAAAATTCTAATTTAAACTTTTAGTTGAACACATGTTGGGTTCTTTGAACTTCTTTTGACATAAACAAAATAAAAATAAAAAATATCAACAAATTACTATAACACATCTTCAAATAAGCCGATTCATTCATAATAAATTAATTATATAATGCTGCTAAACTAAATTCCAAAATCTAGCTAATATTTTCATAGATAAACAAAGTATTAATAAATTAAAGTAAAAATTGATTTCAAATGGAAATACAAACAGCCAAATAAAATAATTTAGACTATTTAAAAAAAAGCTAACACAATCAGATTGTCCAGCTTGATGAAGTTCTTTATGAAATGGCTAAACATTAAAATAACTATTTTGAATAAACATAAGCTTTTACCACTTATTAAATACTTAAAAGTTATAAGCATTAACGTATAGAGCCAAGGTGCATCACATTAAAATGTATATAAACATGTCGTATGATTTGAATACTTATATTCATATTTTTTTCTCTTTGATGATCTTTTTCTTTCTACACAAAAATCATTTTAGTAGCTAAAAAAAAGCGGCGTTATCAAAATTCATAAGCGATTAAACATTTAAAAGCCCATAAGAGATTTTCATAAAAAAACGATTTAACTTTGTTGCGGCGCTGTCTCAGGGGCTATATTTTGGAATTAATAATATGCATTATATGCATATGGTAAATTTTATAAAAACAATAAAACACAATAGAAATTTTTTTTGTAACGCAAAAGCCACAAAAATGATAATTGTATTTTGTGAAAGACGATGAAGGCAAATTATGAGCGCGAACGAAGTTTAAACAGCAACAATTAATCAAAGTTGTCTCAACGAATTTTTGGTAATGGCATGGGGGGCTCTCTGATAACTCTATTATGCGTGGCCGTGTTCAGGGGCTTATAATAACAACAAAAAAAACAATCTATCTATAAGGTGGGAGACATTTTAGTAGCGACTAGCAGCGATTTACAAGCGTTTATCATTTTAGGTTGCGTTCAGTTCAGTTGTCTAGATAAATGCGATTAGAATTTATTTTTTTTTATTTCTTTGTTCTCAATTTATTTAAATGTCGTGGTCTGTCAACAGGTTACCTGAGATCCCAACGAATTTTCCCAAAAAAAAAAGAAAACTCTGGCTGAAAAAGGGTTTCGGTTTCGGTTTCGGTTATCGGAGCATCGTCATCAAAGTGCCTGGCGGGGCATAAATTAACTTGTTATGCTGCTCATGGGAAAACATCTATCGATGCCTATCTGATCTATAAATATAGAGAGACTTACAGCTTTGTAACAGACCACAAAATCCATACAAAATCCACACTAAACAGGACACACTGAGCATCGGTTGGGGTAGGGAGATTGTGTCGTAATTACCGGATTAAGGACACGTGCCGTTGACTTCCTATTGACTTGACGCCCGCTCTCTCTCTCTGTGTGCACTTGGCGTTTTATTCGTCCTTTTGTTTGAATCCATATAAGCCGCGTGCGAGTCGAGAACGTTGTCAATCTACCATATAGTTGTCCTTTGATTTAATCATAACTATGCGCTATCTAAATACAATTTGTTGTCGCGCACGCATTAAAAATCAATCAATTGAAATTAACAAGTTAACAATGAGTAACGAATTCAACAACGCCTCAACCCTCCACCCCCCCTAAAACCAACGAAAATAAAATATACTGTGGGAAGCACCCCGAGCGACGAATTGAACTGGAACTGGAACTGAAACTGGACGAACTGGACTCAAAAAAATCTCATTCATTGTGCAATTATATATGACAATACGTATCGAATCGAACCTCGTCTCACAATGATCACCAAAGTCAACGAGTGTGCACAACACACACACACACACACAAATCGCCAGAGGGCACTTCAAATCGTCAAATTGTCGACAACTTAGATGTATTTTTTTTTTGGATTATACCCTTGTTTATGGATTAGCAGGGGTATATTGGGTAAGTCAAAAAAAAATTTGTATTAAATATTGAAAATAGTAAGAGTTTTCTTTAGAGAAATTAATGTATTATATAGCAAAAAACATACTTCAATACTTGACAGATTTAAAACTGATATCGATAAATAATAAATTGCGACTATTATTCTCTCTATTCTACTCTATCCAGTAGGTTATAAAGCGCATTTTAAGGTTATTAATTGATTAAATAATATAATCACAAAAAAATAAAAAATAAAAAAGAAAAAAAAGTTAGTAAAAAAATAGTAGTATTTAAAATGTTCAACATTAAATAGATCACCGATTACAATCGCATTTGCACTTCTTTATTAACAAATTAACAAACAATTTTTGGGAATATTTAGTAGAAGATTTAATGATAAATAAAGCTTTACAAAAAGTTATTGTAAATATTGGCAAGGTTTTAGCGACGTTGAATTGTTAAATTGAAAATCTAGCAGGATTGACGTCATTTTTGGAATTTGAAAAAAAAGTTAAATTATACATACGGAGAGCGACGCTATTTTATGTGTGCAGGTTTGTTTAAAACGGATAATTCTAAAAATAGAATTATCCAGTTAGGAACTTGGATAAATGAGCAGAAAAATAGCTGTTAGCGCAGGCTTAGAAATTACAATTTACAAATGGGTCTGTTGATGTAAGTAACTAGTTGCCGGGATGACGTAGGGACCGATAGCGCAGTGGACAAGGCATCCGCCTAACGAACGACAGTGATCTCGGGTTCGATTCCCACCAGGCACCACTCATATACGGACAGTTTGAACAAAAATAAATTCTAATACAAAGGTTACTGAAGAGACTTGCTTGGCAGCAGTCGAAATAGTACTATCTAACCAGCCAACAAATTTAACTTTTCATTTTTTCAAATTCCAAAAATGACGTCAATCCTGCTCGATTTTCAAGTTATTGTAAATATATAAAAATGTTTAACATAGAAGAGATATCTTCGCTGTAGCAGCTTTACTATAATAAGGGTATTTTCTAGTCAAGCTATTGATATAAACATTTATACTTGTATTATTCAATTGTTTTTATTTATATGAACTAAAAAGTAAATCTATTAAAAACACACAATTTTTAGCACTATTTAATCATTTACCCCCTAGAAAACACTGTCTAATTTTTTCTATTCCCATAAACAATATAGATTTCACGCCTATTTGACTGTTTGTGGTGTTGTGGCTCATCAATTTGTCTATGCTCCAGTTTTATGACTGTCTCAAAATCAATGGCGTCTAGACATAAAGAGCAGCTTTAAAAAACACAAAAATATATATATATATATTTCAAGTCAAAACAAGAAACAGAGTCACTAAAAAACTACACTTAAAGTCAATAGATAAAGCTTATTGTATGGCACTGCACATAAAATCTATAATTTGAGTGTTGCGCTAAGAGTTTATATACCTGAGCACACATAAAATAACTTTATTCTTTGGAATTTCATTTTTTAATTGATTTACCAAACGAGTGAAATAGTTTTTTAATTGATTTTTAACACACACAAGAGCATTGAGCATTTCTTAAATATTTGTTGCGTTAGACATTAAACTGGAGCTCACAAATTTTATGCATTTTTAATGGGCTAGAAAATAATGGCGGCGTTCCAAAAAAAAAACAAATACAGACCACAATTTATGCATAAAATAATTTTGTTAGAGAGCATTTATATAGTTGGAAAACAAGTCATAAAAATCGACAAAAGTGTCAAGCGATTTTAAGTGGTTGTGTTTTGCCTTATTTAAAATTATATAGTATATGAGTAACATGTTCCCTGAAGTTGATTTTGGTATGATTAAAGACTAAATGAGGGGGGAAACCGACGGTAAAATATAAGTTAAGTCAATATTTAGGGAAGCTACTTAAAAACCAGCTGAAATATATTTAATTGGCAATTTAGGAATTTCTACAAAACAAAAGTGTAAAATTTAAGTTTTTTGGAAGAGAAACAGAAAGAGATTTATGCTAATAAAAATTACTTTAATTATGGGTTTTTTTTTGTAAAATTTTTCTGCGCTCTCAAATATTACATTATAGTATTATTAAGTAAAAATGGCTAAGTCGCCTTTTCTTTTAATATAAACAATATTATTACCTCACTTGTTAATCAAAATTTCAAATAAAAATGGAATTGAATTAAAAATTACCTTAATTAAATTCTGAAGATTATATATTTCTTACACTCAAAAAAAAGTGTACATCCAATTGTGGAAAACTGACGTCAGTGGTTGGAAAAACAGGATAGAAATATCGCCATAGAAATTTTTCTATGCCATGTGGATTTTATTAACACAAAGTGGAGAAAATGTTGTTTAAATGTTGAAATTTTCTATCATGATCGAATTTATTTCGATAACTCGAGAAAACTTATTCTACAAAACATGGAAAAATCTATAATTTTATGTCCATAATAAAAAAAATCCGTTATTTTTTTAAATTTGAATAAAAAAATTACTTTACTTTGGTTAAAGAAGTAAGTCAACATATTTTGTAAAAATTTATATTGAGCATAGAATATTTTCTGCAGGTTAATGAATTTTATATTCATTTGATAGAACACCTGGATTTCATATTGTAGAAAATCCATACTTCCGATTATAAACCCATCATTTTTTTCGTTTATTCATATCATAGAAAATATATTCGTACTGTGGAAATTTTCACTTCTTTGTAGAGATTTATACTCTGTTTGTAGAATTTTATTTTATTTTTTTTATCGAAAGTGTTTCTATACTTAAAAAAATTTCTTTTTTCTTAGTGTACAAATATACTTTTTTGTCTTTAACGAACAGGGTATTTTAGACCTTAAATATGCTCTTAAATAAACTTAAATTGCTCAAATTTTGTTGTAGATTTTTTGACTGTCAAACGCCTACAAAGTTGTTGCTGTTGCCGTTGACTTTTGTTGCTGTCCATTTTGTGTGTTGTGTGGACTATGTGTGTGTGTGGCTGTGTGGGTGTGTGTTCATTTCACTTTGTGTTACACCAAAAATGCGCCGCAAAGCCAAACGAGAGCAGTTGCAAGCGCCAATGCAAAGTGCAACGGCAACAACAGCAGCCATTGCACTTTGCATAATGGCTCGTATGTGTGTGTGTGTGTGTGTCTGTGGTGTGCAGCCATTTTGTGCCTGTATTTAATGCTGTATCTGTATCTGTGTGTGTGTGTTTGCATGTGTTTGTATATCATTACTTATCAGATACTTATTATGAGCACACGATATCGTATATTTTGGCATGCGTGTGTGCTCAGTCTGTCTCTGTCACTCTATTTATCGCTATCCCGCTCTCTCCTGCTCTATCTTTTTGTGTGTGTGTGTGTGTGTCATCTGTGTGTTTGGTAAATATGCAAATGAGCCTGTTTGTTGCCACTACTGTTTGCCATTGTTGTTGCTGTTATTGCGTGTTGTTGTCGTGCGTTGATTATTGTTGTTATCGTTGTCGTTGTTGCTGTTGCCGTTGCTGCTGTCGTTGTGTTATTGTAGTTGTTATTATGTCGGCAACGCCAAACGACAAGCAGCAAACATTTGATTATGATACGAAATCGATATAATTTAAGCGATGCCAAAACCAGAGAAACGGATGCGTACAGTTTTCCCCCGCCCGAGTGTGAGAATTCCCTTTGCCCCGCAACGCTCTCGGCACAGTTGATTTTTCAATTGGTTGAACGTCCAAAAAAAAAGGGCATAAATAAGCAGGAATATGCTCTGTTTACTTAAAGATACCCTGTAGCACAGCTCACAGTTGTCAAAAAAGAGTTTTTGAAGGGAAAATCTAAGCAGTTTACTAATTTTAAGTTCAAGCAGTTCAATTCGGGCGTGAAAGCAGTGCAATTCTGCTGCTTTAGTTATGAAATTGTCAGAGCGTATTAAGAGGATTTTAAGCCTCATTAAAGCCATAATTTCAGCTAATATCTCTTTACATTTATGACTCCAAAAAAAACCACAATTTATAATAAAAATTTTTTCATGTTCTAAAGTTAAATGTTGCTGCTGATCAACAAAAAAAAAGGTATATATGGTATATAACCAATAAGATCAAAGTTGCCAACTGCCGCCCATTACATAAGCACACTTTTATTACACCCTTTTACCTATTTTTAATGGATACAGGGTGTGCAAAAAAAAAAAGAAAAAGCAACTGTTGGCCAAAGTCAACAGCGGCTTTGGTAGCTTTCTGCGGCAGTTGTTGGCTTACAGCTTTTATGAGGTGATGTTGCAGCAATACACAAGCACACACACACACACTCGCACACCCATTCATCATCCTTCCGCCCGCCCATCAGCAGTTTTGCGGCTTCCGCACACATCGCGTGCTGAGAGCGGCGCACATTTTAACGCCTTTTTAAGTTTTGCCGCCAAACAAGTGCAATTCTCTCAGCACAAAAGCCCAGCAATAACTAACAACCAAACAACAATTACAGATACACAGAAACTAATTACAGATTCTAATCGCGTCATATTTTTTTTACCTTCCGTTTCGTGTGCACCTCCCATCAATATTGTATATATGCGGGGTATATCAGCTTCGTTTGCTTGTTGGGTTCTTAAGTTTTGCATGGCCCCAAGTCCAAAAATAAATATAACTGAATATTTCATTTATTTTGCTTTCTTTTTTTGGTTTTTGTTATTTGTTTTTATTATTTATGTTTACTTTTGTGCTGTCGCTATTTTGTTGACTAGTGCAACGGAAATGGCTGTAGACGCGGAAGTGAATTGTTAGCCGACTCTTCGACTTAGCTCAAGATGGATGACTTTAAGGCTCAAATGAAGTTAAGTGAGAAAATGTGCGAAAAGTGATGGAAGTGGGAAAAATGGGCAAAACTCATTGAATTGTAAAAATTTATACTAGAGTTTTATAAGAGCTAAAGTAATGTGAAAAAATTGTGTAGGCATTTATATTCCCTAAAAAATAATATAAAGTAGGTTTTTTCAAATAATTTCTCTTGTAGAGAGTTTAAACTGGAACTTTATATAGAAGATGTTAGCACAAATCGTTGCCAGTAAATGTTACATACAAGCTACATCGAGAACATCTTAAATCAAGTAAAAGATCCTTATAATATATTATTATTACATGAGGAAATAAATAAATAAGAGAGCTTATACTTTAAAGCTTAAACTCTACCAAATTCATTATATTTTCAAGCTTGTAGCATAACTAAAATAAATATTCAGATATAATAATTTCATTATTCATTTAAAATACAAAAAACCCTTTAAAATGTGCATTATATTTTTATATTATTAAATTTAGTTATATATTTATATTTATATTATATTTTAGCAACATTTATTAACATATTCATAAAATCTGTAATTTTTTTTTAGGACTGATATAGTAGCTATATAAATCTGTCAAAAAGACTATTTAAGACGACTTGCAATTGTTTTGCCGACGCTTAAACGAGCTCTCGTCTTACTCGTAAGCAGTCTTCCGGCGAGCAAAAATTCCCTGAAATTCCGGCACAGGCCAAAGCCGCAGCCGCAGTTGCCGCACGCCGCCGCACGTCGCATTTTGAGGACGACCGTTGCGACGTCACATCGAAACGCAGCAAAAAGTCATAACTCAAAAGCGGCAAAGGCAGCCAACAGCTGTTTTTTGTGAGCAGCAGCTGAAAATTGAATGCACAGAAAAACACCCTGTAGCAGACACACACACACACGCTGAACGCTCTCATGCATACACACACACACGCAGCACGCTCTCATGCATACACACACACCAATGCACGCACACAAACGTAGATAAGTAGAGAGTTTAACACGCCCACAATTTCTTGAGTGAGTTTTATTGCGCGCTCTCGCTCTTTCTTTGTCGCTTGAGTGAGTTTTATTGAGTGTATTTAGCAGAGCGCCGACGCAGAAGACGCAAAAAAGAAAAGTAAAAAAAAAGCACGTTGCTCTGTCATAAAAGAAACAACAGCAACAGCAACAAAAACAACTAAAAACAACAACAACACGTCACGTTCTTTTTTATGGCTTTCAAAACAAAATGGCAACCATGAGCCACAGGCGTACAACAACAAAAACTACAATAACAACAGTCAAAGCTAAAAAGCAAAATGTTGAGCAATGCGATGTAAAAGCTGCGAGCGTCGCTGTCGCAGTCGCCGTCGCTGCCGCGGACGTTTGTTTGACTTTTCGCATTTTGATGTGCGACAGCTTCAACTTTTCAAGTGTCTCTGCGCTCAACACACATGCTCCGTTATCCCCCCGGCACACCTGCACCCAACGACGACCCACTGCCCCACCGGCCCCCCCTCGGCCTATCCAGAGGCCGTAGAAAATATTTATGCAAGTCAAGCGCCGAGCATTTATGAACTGTCAAACATTCTCAACGCAATTCCAATGATTTTGATACTTTAACATTTTCGTAAAATGGCAGCCAAGTGCCGGGTGAGTGGCAGGATGAAGAGGAGCGGGGTGTACACACACACACATACACATACAGTTGCACGTGCCGAAAGCTACACACACACACAGAGATACACAGAGTTGTACTCGCATTGGCGTCAAATTGGCGGTGTTAGTGCATATGTGGGTGTTTTCCATGCGGTGAGGCTGCGGGTGGAACTGACAGCACGGGATGCAGGATTCAGGATGCGGAATGCGGGGGTATACAGAGGGAACAGCAGCAGCAGAATGTTGCCCATTTTCCGACTTGTGTGGCATAAATGTTGCACGCGGCGTAAGAGCAATTTGAAGCGGCTGCTGCAAAGAGCCTTCAATTGACATAGTAAAGACTTTTTTGGTGGCAACTTTAAATTTCAGAATGGCGAATTTTGTAGATGGCACAAATAGCTAGAAAATCGATTGAGAATTTTCACACACTTCAGGGTGTTGAAAACGGAACTTAGAAAATGGGCGTACTGTTAAAGTTGCGGATAAATTGAATTACGTGGGGTAAGTGAAGATTTATAAATACATGGAAAAAAATATAAAAAAATATTTTTTTTTAAATAAAAATATTTATTATTTAATGCTAAAGCAAATAATCAGAATAAAATCCATAATTATATAAGTTTAATAACTTGTATATGGAGTTCTACAAATATTAAAAATATTTAGATATTTAATCGGAAAGTGTGACCAAGATTGCTGAAATTATGACAATCTTAAATTAAATTATTAAATTAATATTATTAGACCAACTTTTTTTACTGTCTATTATAAGATCCATTAAATCCTCTTTCCTTTATACCAATATATCAAAAAACATCTTCATATAAAGACCTTTGATATTATTTAACAATTCCAACTAAATTAAACGATATAATTATCGAAGCAATATACAAAGAAATTATATCGAATTTAACTCAAACATTTTCAACACAAGCCAATTGAATTTCCTAGAAATATAATAAAATATTCAACTTCTCCATTGCTCATACACTTGATCATGCCACAGTACAGGTCTATAAAGACAATAACATCATAAAACCAATATGCAACTTCATTAGAAATAAGCCGAGTTCAAAGGTGAGAATGGCCAAATCAAATAGAGTTGGCTAACAAAGCGCCAAGTCAAAAGATAACGCCGTCTTTCAGCTCAGTTCAGGCGCTAAGTGCAAGGTGTGAAATTGGTCGAAGATTCTCAAGGAAAAAAGAAGAACCCCTTAGCTGAGCTACCCCGCTAGCCCCCTTTAATTGTATTTATAATTTTCATGCATTTTATGAGGCTTTGAACAATTTGGCGTCAACTTTTAAATCAAATATGGCGCCGTTAGCAGACAACTGAAGAATTGAGAAAAAAGTTGCTTAACATATTTTTTATTTTTTTTATTTTATTTTTTTATTAGAGAAGGGATTTCCAGAAACAAAAGGCAGTCGTTGCTCATTTGCATGAACACGGGGGGAACAGAGCTGTGCGGGTGTTCGGCAACACTAACAGGATATGGCAGTGAAGCACCAATAATCCTTTTAATAAATATGATATCGCAAAGGACCAAAAAAGCCACAGCGGCACCGGCGATGCTTTTCCAACTTTTCCAACATCCCTCTGCTGCTCCTGCTGCCGTTGGCTGCTGTGTCGGCATCATTTGCATTTTATGCAAATTTCAGAGCAGACATACATAGCAAACGTTCCAAAGGATACAACCAGGACAGGACGCTAGCTGGCGACCAACCCGGAGATAGAAGCCAGTTGCCAGAAGCTCTCGACAAAGCGAATATGTAAATGAAAAAGTGCTGATGTTTTTTAAAAGCTTCCCAAAAAATAAACAACATAAAAAATGCGAAAAAATGCGAATGGAAATGGAAATGGAAAATTCACAAAATGCATATTTGCTCTTTATTATATAGACGTTGCTTAAATGTGATCCTCACGATTGGCCATCAAATTGGAGACCATAACATCAGATGATCAGGTAAGTTGATAGTAAATTTATATTTTAAGTTATTCTGATAAATTAAGCAGACTTAATATTGTTTTTTTATTTTTTTAAAAAGTCTTTGGTATTAGTTGTTTAATTTAATATAGGTTGTTGAGAATAACAAAGAGATTAAATGTTAAAATCCCCCCACAAAAAAAAAAAAATGAAAATGTAATTATTTTTATATTAAATTCAAAAATTTCCTATTTATAAATTAACACATTAGAATTGATATTCGAAGTATTATACTATGTGAATTATTTTCAGGCTTTATTTACAAAATTCAAAAGATATTTCGACAGCCTTTTAAATATTTAAATAAATTTATTATTATATATATAAGTAAACAAAAATATCTATATAGTCTGTAAATGGTTTAAGAAATTCTCTAAAGCGAATTATTTCTGAGTTATATGATATAAAGAATAATTTTTTTATGATTTACAATTATAATCAATTAATTTAAAAAAGGATTTTTAAATAGTACAATTTGATGTAAATATGAAAAATTTAAAATTAGTTCAGGTTTTTTTTTTTTTTTTTTTTTTTTTTTTTGGAAACATTAAATTTTACTGTTATTTCTCAACAACTTACAAAAAAAATTAAATTAGTTCAGAGCATTTAAAATTCGCATTGTCTACCCTTTGCTGTTTGCTTTTGTTTTTTACTTGTTTGTTAGAAAATATTGTCGAATATTTTGACAGGCAAAGGCAACACCAATACACACATAACAAATACACACTCACACACACACACACATATGCTTATACAAATACAAATACATAGAAAGAGAGACAGAAAGATGAAAAACAACTTTTTTGCACATATTTACATGCAAATTGTTTATTTCAAAATATGCACAAACTTTTTTATTTTTTAACAAAAATCAAAACTCACAAGTTGAGAAAACTTTTCAATGCATACATATATATTTTTCAACAATATTTACCCTTAGCTAAACATAGGGGCGTGGCAGTGCCACTTAAATAATTATAAACTCCCAACCCCCCGCCAACTTTTAGAGCCACCTGCAAATGTAACCGCAATCAAAGGCCATTGATCCTATCGCTTTTTTATCGCCTAATCATTAACAACAATTGCCGCAATTTGCCGCAATGATTATCAGATGCAAACAAATAAGCAAAAATTGATAAATTTATGAAAAAAAACTCGAAAGTGCACAAGGGCGTAAAGTTCAAAATAAAACTAAACCCTTGGCCAACCCTTTAAAGGGGGTTGGGGTTGGGGGTGTTGTGGGTTTTTGTCGTTCAGTCAGGCGTTAAATTCGATTTGTTAATTTACAAATCCGCAAAACTATTTGACTAGGCGAAAAGGGGGTGTTGCCATGGGTGGCGTAACAGGGGTTGTAGGTTGCTGTCTGCTTTGTGGTTTTAGGAGGGAGGGGGCAGTGTTGGGCGTGTTGAATTTGTGCAGTTACAAGTTGTTATTATTTATGTGGCAAGTTCTCATGTTTCAATTGCAAACGACAAAAATATAATTGTGATACATTTCAATTCACAGCTATTTCTTTTTTTTTTCTCTTAGCAACAATAAAATCAATTGAAATGTTGGCAAACATGTCAAAATAAATTATATAGTACATGTGTGTGTGTGTGTTTTGGGTTGTGTTGTGTGTGGGTTGTTTACCAGCTGGTTGGTTGTTTGGGTGTTATGCAAGTGGCAACCACAAAAACCGAATTTTAATTTGCACGCTTGCAGCATTTGTTAGTTAAACTGGTTGAGGTGCTCACCCCAAAACATCAATTGAATTTTCAACTCAAAAAAAAAACCCCTCGGGATCTAAGCGGCTTACAAAATGCTCAACATAGACAGGAAACGACGAACCCACAACCCCAATCCGACTCTAGAGAATTGTGCAACTTTTACGCCTATTTGCGGGCATAATTAAGTTAAATCCCAACAAAAGAACAAACATAAAAGGTACAAGCAAAAGTCGAGAGTGCACTTGAGAAAGAGAGAGTATCGACTTTATACCATTTCTCACAGTTCCAAATCCGTAGTTACAGTTTCGACACCTTGCAGAACAGCGAGGAGAAGATCAGGGCAAAAGCCCAAGCCATGGCCCAGCCTCAGGCCTGGTTAAGGTTTAACCCCATCATAAATCAGCGGGGCACGAGAAAGATCATTAAAAACTCGAAACTCGCTATCATAATAAAGAAATCACACGAGAAAACAAACCGAGCAACTGCTCAACTCTTTTTGGATCTTTATTTGATCGCTCAATCAAAATGATAAATGAAAATTAATATTTCTTAATATTGTTTACAAAGTGAGAATTATACACACGATCATTTGGGCCCGGGCATTTTATATGGCTGTATAGCTTTAAGTTTAATGTAATGTGCAAAGCTTAGGCACCTTTTTGTAGGCATCATTAGAAAATAAGTAGAAAGATTCATTTGCAACATTGACGATAATTGAATGCTCTATAAAATTGTATATATAGTACAGATATTTTATTAAAATTAACTTAAAAGTTTCAGAATTTATCTAAAAAGTTGCTATTACCATTTTTTATGCAAACGAAATTTTCAGTTTTGAGAGATTATATTTCGCAAGCCATAAGAGATATCAAAATTATTTAAATGCAGAATTAATTTTTATGAATTTTATATTCTTAATATATTAATATATTAAATGAAAAAATTCTTCCTCGTCCTAAAATATAATATAAAATACAAACAAAATTAAAATTCTAAATAAATTAAAATAATATGTGAGAAATTTTTCTTCGTCTTGAAATATAATATAAAATATAAAACAAAATATTAAATTAAATTTATAATTTTTAAATTCTTTCTAGTCCCAAAATATAATATAAAATATAAAACAAAATATTAAATTAAATTTTTTATATATATTTACGACTTTTCAGATACTTTCAGATGCAGTTGTATCAATAATAGAATACTATATTAAATTTCATTAATTAATTTATCAGATTTTCAAAAATAAATTATATGCTTTACTTTTAAGTTTAGCACTAAAAAAAAACACAATTTTATATTCTCCATTTGCTGGCAAGTGTATAAAATTGTAGTAACATATTCGTACTATTAAAATACATATATAATATATAAGTATATATGCCATTTATAGGGGAAAGGCGCTGCGGTCAATATTTCATAGCTGGGGCCATTGTTTGATAAGAATTATTGCAACATATCAATCATGATGTTAAGTGGATCTCGGACGGCTCGTGAAATGTGACGGAACATGCATCAAGAGACACGCACAGGGCCTTGTGAGACGGCCAAGAAAGTCCAAGCCGCAAAATGAAAACATTAAAAATGAAAAAACAAAAAATACAAAAAAACAACAACAGCCAAAAAATTTAACTAAACAACATGAGCAGCAACAGCAACAGCAACAGCAACAACATCAACAACTGTGGCAACATTCATCAACATCAAAAACAAACAAAAAGGCGCGAGTCAAAGCCAACAAACAAATAAACAGTGTAAGAGAGATGGGAGAAGGTCGGAGAAGGAGAAGGAGTAGGAAAGAGAGATTCAGTGTGCTGCCCATTCCAACAAATTTATTGCGGCTAGTTGAGACGTCTCGAAGTTGGTAATGTTGGTTAGTTTTGGTTACCTTGTCCATGGCATAATGTTGGCCAGGCTTTCTCGCCCCCGTTGACTTGACGCCGCTTTTGGCGGTTGTCGCGGTTTCTGGTCTCTCTCTCTCCCCGATCTCATCATATTGTGGCTCTGAGTTATTACTGCGCGTTTTGGGCGATTAATTGACTTACCAGGTCAGTTTTGGCCTGGGAATAGAGGTGTAGTCATACCCATGGGGTTCCAATTAGGGCTGCGTCTGCATTTTCCATTTGCAGCTGCAAGTGCGTTAGGATTTAACTTCTATGAAAGTATCTTTAAATATTATGAACTGGCAGTAATGCTGAGATATGTAATTTATAAGGAATCAAGCTAAATTATGCATAATAAATCAATTAAGCGCTTAGATTGATTTCTAACGTTTAATCCAAGTAATCGAAGTAGAGAATATGTTAAAATATACTTTACGATTTCTATCAAAGTAAATGGATCATATCTCTTAAATCTTTTAGCCGATTTTGACAAAATAAATTTTCTTGTACAGAATATTTAGTTTTTATTAAGAAATATGAGTTTCGAATCTCTAACACAAGTATAAATATAAAAGTTATTTTGTTTTCCAAGAATGTGAATATTTTAGGTAAATATTTTAAATTAAACTAAAACTACCATCAATATTAAAATATTAAATTAAAATTTTATATGGAATTGATTTATTAAAACTAAAACTAAAATTCTATGTATTTTCTACACTTGCCAAAATTCCCACCCTCTTCAAAAATAATATTTAAAGCCCTGTAAAATCTCAATTGTTGCTACCCTAAAAAAATTACCTAATATGAATAGAGCACTCGACTGCGGAAGCCTTTAAGCAAATTAGCAACAATTCCACAAAAGTATGACTTGTTTTGAAACGAATCCGAATCCAAATCCATATATCAAGCTAAATTATGCATAATAAATCAATTAAGCTCTTAGATTGATTTCTATATTTAGCTATTAAAACGTTACATACAAGTACTCGAAGTAAAGAATATGTTAATATACTTCACAATTTCTATCAAATTAAATGGGCAATATCTCTTTAATATATTGCCTGATTTTGACAAAATAAATTTTCTTGTACAGAATATTTAGTTCTTATTAAGAAACATGAGTTTCGCATCTCTAACACAAGTACAAGTATTAAAATTATTTTGTTTTCCAAGAACGTATGTGAATATTTTAAATAAATTCAAAAGTACTATCAATATTAAAATATTAAATAGATTTGATATGGAATTGATTTATTAAAACTAAAACTAAAATTTTATGTATTTTTTACACTTATAAAAATTCACACCCCCTTCAAAATAATATTTAAAGCCCTGTAAAATCTCAATTGTTGCTACCCTAAAAAAAATTACCTAATATGAATAGAGCACTCGACTGCGGAAGCCTTTAAGTAAATTAGCAACAATTCCACAAGAGTATGACTTGTTTTGAAACGAATCCAAATCCAAATCCAACTGTGACTCCGGCTCCTCTCACGCTTGGACGCAGCGGTGTTCGCCTAATCGTGGCACGTGCTTCGACATATATAATCACAGGGCTGACAACAAATGTTAAAAAAAAAACAAGGATATATGAATAAAAGAAAAAGGGTCGCAGGCAGTCAGAGTTGGCAAAAGATAATCCAATCTTATGCTGCTAATTTTACAGCATCAGTTGGAATAGAAACCCAAATGTGAGCGTAAAAATAAAATCAAATCTCGTATGTGTGGACGAGCGTGTGGCAATGTGGTTAGAGCCGGGTCCATTCAGAGAGCCAGAGCTGCGACGTTTTCTCAGTTTGAAGTAGGGTTGTGGCACTACAAAACCGCTGTGAAAACTTTTGCCAAAGCAAAGTAGAGTCCTTGCAAATAAATTCGATTATGTGAGCAGTTGCCGGGGCGGAGCTGGACTTGTCGATGGATGTGGCATTTGAAAGTTGCCGCCACAGGGTGGCGCCATTGTGTATTTGTTTGGAGCGACTTTTTATTTGTTTGTTGTTGTGCCATCCCGCACTCACCCCACAAACTCACAAGCCTGGCTAATTCTAATTCGTTTATTAAGTTCACTTTGCATAGTTGAAGAGTCCTGTCATAAAATATGAAAATTCAATAAACTACAACACGGCTAGGCATTTGCCATTTACCATTTGCCACTTGCCACTTGCCACTTGACGCTTAATTGTGCGTCCACGCACCTGTTGGGGTGGCTGTTGCCACCAGTACGTGCAGCAAAAGGTGGCAACTAACTTGACGCACGCACGAGCTGCATTTGCAAGTGGGCGTGCATAATTTATGTTAATTTGCCTGAGAAAACCGGCAACAGCAGCTATACAACTTTTAATGCAACAACAACAAATGCATATAAATATATATATATATACATATATTTATATATGTGCATAAATATATATGAGTTGTACTTGCCACCAAGTCAGCCGGCTAATGAACATTAGCGTCATAATAAAATAAATATAAGATGCAAATGCAGCAGCTAACATGTTTATAAAAAAGCTGTCGAAGAGTTGCAAAAGAGTTTTTTTTTTAAACAATTAGCAATTCTTGTCTAATATAGTATAAATTATGTCTTTTTAATAGGCATAAAATAAATAAGTGTCCCAGGGTATAAATATGTACAATAATTAAAAATAAAAGTGGGTAATATTACTTTTTATATATCAATTTCAATTCCACAAATATTCAATTTAATATTACAACAATTAAATATAAAAGGGGGCAAAATAAATATATTGTTTTTCTTTTACTTTTTATATATTAATTCCAATTTCACAAATATTTAATTTAATTTTTTTATTAGAATTTATAGCTAAAATAAGTCAAAAAGTAGATTTTCTTGGTATATATTTATATTATAGAAACTAGTTTTTATTGCATTGAGTGATAATTTGATAGTTATATATATATTTAAACTTGTTTTTATTGCATTGAGTGATAATTTGGTAGTTATATATATTTATATATCAATTCCAATTCCACAAATATTTAATTTAATATATTTATTAGAATTTATAACTAAAAGAAGTCAAAAAGTAGATTTTTTTGTATATAATTATTATATAAAAGTAGAAACTAGTTTTTATTGCCTTGGGTGATAATTTGGTAGTTATATAAATTCTTCAGATTTGACGTGTCAAAAATATGTAAAAAAATTAATATAACTATTAAATTCAATAGGAAAATGTTGAATTTTTGTAAAAACAACTAGATCTCTTGCGGCTTAAATCTCAATTAATTGCTATGAATTAAGAATAAATGAGTTAGGAATGAATTAACAATTGCTATGAATTTAAAACTTAGAACCAACAAAATAAGGCTTCTGACTAGAAAAGTGATGAACAGGGTAAATTTTTTCTTGGGTGTTTTTACTAATTGCTGAATAACTATCACATTTACTGACCGATTTGGACAAATGTATACTTAAAATATTCGTAAAAGAATTATCTAACATAATAAATCTTAAAAAGTATTTAAACTAATTTTTTAAATTTTTAAAAGGCCAATTGAAATTCAGCAATTTTTCAAAAAATGCAAAAAAAAGTTTTTCAACTTCGAGGGTTTATAATGGCTTTGTTTCTTATTCGATTCGCACAAACGGCATACCGTTAGAAAGGGGATACAATTATCTGTTGAATTGTGTAACATTATTTAAGATCAAACAAGATCTCATGCAGATATGAACAAATAAGTCGAAAGACTGCCAAAAAACTAGCTATTCGCGGTTTTCTCGAAAACCATTCTTTGAAAAAATAAATGGTTTGCATTTTTGAAATTAGCGACCAAAAATACATCAAAAAAAATATATGAGAGCCCAGCTCCTTTTTTGCTGTAAACTAGTGTAATCTATACCCATTTATTTAACTCCTTTAATTTTCTATTACATTTTTAACAAAATATTCTAAAATATTCTAAAATCCTTTGAAATCCCTCAAAAATCTGCTTCAGAGAAAGGTATTTTGCATTTAATAAAAATATCTTTATATAAGATGCCAACTACATTAGTTTTTCTTACTTTCTACTAGCATTAAGTACTAAGCTATAAAACTACATTAACTTGTGCATTTTATATAATATTACAGAGGGTTGAAATTACTAATTACCATGAAAGAAAACATAACATTGCTCAACGCTTCACGCATCCATGCTTTACTGTGTCAATTGGCAACAACATCATAATTATATATTTATTATAACTCTTGCTTGGATGTGTCTATAATTGTAACTTCACAATCAACCCAAAAGTGATTAAATTTAATTTTTTAGGTGTTTCTATTTTTTGGCTTCTTGGTAATTAAAAGATCATTGTGCGGGTCGTGGCACTTCATTAAATGTCAATTTGTTGACGTTCATTGAGGACTCTAATAACTTCATTAGGTGTTGTTAAAGGGTTGACACATTTTTTTAAAGTGTAGCCCGCATAGGCTTTAGCCAGGCAATTTAGGGAGTATATTTGTTTCTATATTTTTTATTTTTATTTTTATTTTTTTTGAGCATTGCTCAACTGTCGCACAAAGTTGCTGATGATGATTTTTATGAATATTTCCTGTCACACGAAATTTTTCTATTTTCTTTTTTTGGTTTTGCTTCCTTCCTTTTGGACATTATTCACACTGCAGTGATTTCACAAAAGATACAAGATATAGATACACACAAGTGAAAAGCATAAAAAACGGAAATGTGAAGAAAAAGCATAAAACCCAAAGGACACAGAAAACTTTGTTGCTTTGTGGAAAATTCATAAAACTTCCGCTTGGCCAAATTGGGGGCGCTCATGGGGCGTGTGGGGGGCGTGGCTGAGCTGTGGGTCAGTTTGCATAGTCTTAGCACCCCTTCACACCTTCTTGCCCATCGCTTGGGCAAACAACAAAATGGCGCATTTTAAAGCGCACAGAGTCCAAAAGGAAAAACTCCACAGTTTTGAGCATGAAAATTTCCCATGCTAAGTAGCGTAGAAATTTTTCCTTTTACTTTGTGTAAAGTTGGCGCCCGTCGCCATTTTTTTTTCTTCCCTTTATTCTCTCTATAGTGCCGTCTCTTTTACACGCCCGTTGGGGGTTGTGCGTACGACTTCGAGGGGGGTTGCTTGAAGCAAAAATAAACAAAAATCAAAGTTGCAAATAAGAAGAAACTACAAAGTAAGTTAACATAAAAAGTTCGACGCCTTCGCCTTGTTTTTCCAAACTTTGGATTCGGGAGGGGAAGGGTGTTGGTCGCTTTTTCGGGTCTGCAGGGGAAGTTTGAGACTTCGGGGGATTCGGCATACTTAGCTCTACCCCATCCCCAGCCCCCCGTCTAACAAAAAGTCGGAGAGTAGGAATTCACATACACAAAAGATTTTGTCGAGCACTTTTGGGCAACAAAAGCCGGAAACATACCGGGAAGAAGCAGAAGCGGCAACGCTGCCAACATCCTCTCAAGTGCTTCCTCACTCGTGCTGCGGCTGCGACTCCGGCTCCGGCTCCTGCTCCTTCTCAGCATGCAGCCAGCGATGTGAGCACGCAGCCAAGCGCAAGGACGACAAGGACAGGCAGCAGGGGAGTAGCAGCAGTAGGTAAGACTTAGCTGACTGTCCTGGCTGCTGCTGCTCCTTGCTCCTTGGGCATGCTGATCACGTCTATTTATTGTGCACATAATATGGGCGTTCTCTCGTCTCTCGTCCGCGTTGCCCGTCTCCATACTTCAGGACTGCCGGCTCCTCCGGCTACGTGCGACGCATGCATCGCTGGACACGCTGCTGGCTCCACTGGGTCTTCCTTTTTTTGCTCTCCTCTTGTTTTTTTTGCTTTTCTATTCCTGCTCCTGCACACAAATTCAATTATCGTGAATGCGAATTTTTCGCCCGCTTCCGATTCCAATTCCAATTCCGCTTCGCATGTTTTGTTTCAGCATCGAAGACTCGGCGAACTTTCAGCGTATCAGCATTTTATTTGCTGTTGATTTATGCAATGTTTCCCCCCACTCCCCCCTCTCTCTTATCTAAACGTCGTCCCCTGACTCGTTGTTCACTCAAACAATCGCTGCTCGCTGCTGTTGAATATTTGCCAAGTATGCTGATTGAATTTTTTCCAGTTGACTAAATGATATCAAGGATATTTGCCAGAGCTGAGCTCTATGCCAGCTCCTAAGCCGCTGTGGGCACAACTGTCAGTGTCTTTAAGGTGTGCTGACAATTTTAGTTATAATTTAAGTTGCTCAAAAAATTGATAAAAAAGAAATTGTTTAAGCAGGGAAGCTGGGAGCATAAGTTAAGATAACTTTATCAAAATTCTTTACAGCAGAAACTTAGATATTGGTATTTATGCTGGATTTAATTACAATTAAATTGTCTTCTAAATATTTCCTTGATTACACTAGTTTACAGCAAAAAAGAAGCTGGGCTCTCATATACTTTTTTTGATGGAAAAATTAAAGCGGAAATATTCGATAAAGATACATCAATCTTCAGGATCATTATTCTCTCTAAATAAAGCAAACAATCCATTCAAATCGCCGTAATAGCTAAAGTTTCTAGTCAGTTGAAACTTCTCATCTCCAAATATGACTAAAAAAGTGATGAACAGGGTGAATTTTTTCTTGGGTGTTTTTACTTATAGCTGAATAACTCTCACATTTACTGACCGATTTGGACAAATGTATACTTAAAATATTCGTAAAAGAATTATCTAACATAATAAATCTTAAAAAGTATTTAAACTAATTTTTTGAATTTTTAAAAGGCCAATTAAAATTCAGCAATTTTTCAAAAATGCAAAAAAAGTTCACATTTTTCAACTTCGAGGGTTTATAATGGCTTTGTTTCTTATTCGATTCGCATAAACGGCATACCGTTAGAAAGGGGAAACAATTACCTGTTGAATTGTGGAACATTGTTTAAGTTCATAATAGATCTCATGTAGATATGAACAAGTAAGTCGAAAGACTGCCAAAAAACTAGCTATTCGCGGTTTTCTCGAAAACCATTCTTTGAAAAAATAAATGGTTTGCATTTTTGAAATCAGCGACCAAAAATACATCAAAAAAAGTATATGAGAGCCCAGCTCCCTCGATCAAAAAATAATTTGTAAACTAGTGTTATATATTTTAATGAAATTTGAACTCTGCTTTAATTGATATTGTCAGACAAGGTTTAATATCTTGAAAATTGTGTTATATATATGAATATACAGCCCACATTTGCAGTCTTTAATTAAACGACAATTTGTTGCTTGTTACACAACTCTGGCAAACTCTGTAAACTAAACCTTATCCTGCTGAGGACAGGACATGGGAGAAGTAGCGTGTTTATAGTTTGATTCAAATAGCACATGTGTGTATTATCAATTTCCAATATTTAGACAGGCAGCTAGTAACTACTAATAAACACGTTTGTTTGAACGTAAATCGAGCATACATTTTGCATCTAATCCTGGCTATCCTGTTGCCAGGCCATTCCCATGCCGCGTGAGTGTAATTAACACTTTGTGCCGTCGAGCACAAATCGAGCGGGTTAAACTGCACAAATGTTGCTTCAGTATTGAACTCTGGCCATCGAGTGCAATAATTAATATGCCCAACGTGCTGCAGCTTCTGTCCTGCTCCTGTGCCAGCTCCTGTGCCAGCTCCTGCTCCTGTGGCAGCTTTTCCTGTCCTGCAGCAAAGTGGGTGGGTGTTACACTCTCGTATCTGGGACTGCGTGCTGTTGGCGGGGTGCCATAAAAGGCGTTAAATTGACACAATTGAACACACCCTTGAGATTTGTGTGAACACCGTTTCGAGGGGGGGTCGGAAGGTTTTTGCAACTCGACTCTCTGCTTGTGTATTTGTGCCTCAAGAGGGGGCGAGTGCGTTTAATCGGAAATGCTAACATCTTCATCATCATTGCGCATAATGGAGCCAACGTTGAAAAACTGACAAGTGCGAAAAACCATCAAAATCACGACATAACAATACAAATACCCCAAAATTTTGAATTTCAAATCCAATTTTGAAATCATATCAGCTCGCTGGCATGTTTGGGCCATGCAAATATGTAGAACAATTGATATTTTGGGCAAATATGTGAAATCCAAAACGTGACATGTTTAATATGATGGTTTCAATATGGATTTGATTGATTGCAAGCATACACCCTAATTGATACACTCGTAAGTACATATAAAATATAAAGAAAACTGTATTGTTGTCTCGTAAAAATAACAGAATTCTTTGTGTTATATTTGTGCTATAAAACAAATAAATAAAGAATTATTTATATAATACATTGCTTGAAGGGTGTATGTTAGTCAAAATAGTATATATGATTATATATTGTCGGAAAACATAACATTTTTATTTAAATTAGTGCCTGAAAATAATATATTTGCCTCTTGAGAAATCGTGATATTATTATATTTAATTGATATTAATATTTTTCTTCAGTGGTTCAGAAAGGGTTACAATAGTTTAATTATAATGATATTAAAGGTCTACAAATTAAATTAATTCGTTCTTGCTTTGGCAGAACATATACTAAAATAATTAATTCATGTTATTTATTTTTATTTTTTAAGAATAAAATTTACCTTTTCAAGGGTTTTTCTATATAAAACTTTCTAATACATTTTTAATAAAATCTGTCATATAATTTATATTTATTTTTTTATAATTAATTTTATATCAATTTGCATATTAATTTCTTAAAAAAGGTATTATTATAACTACATATATCAAAAGGTTAAACATTCCGGTTTTTTTTAAATTTTTTATACCAATTAATTTAAGTGTTAAACGTTATTTTAAATGCATTGCACAAATGTAGTTATAATACTGTTTTTTTTAATAAAATCTATTATCATTTTATTAAAATTATTTTTATATACAATTTTATTCAATATTAAGTAAATTTCTTAGTAAAAAATTCAATTCCTAAAAACCAAAAATTAAACTACATTTTTTTTTAAATTAACGCATTTAAAAAAATACATTTTGCTACTAATATTTAATTTGATAAATCTTCAAATAATATAAAATAGGCTCAGATGGTGTATTTAGCTATCCCCTTTATGTTTTGCTGCTGAGACAATTTACTCTAGGGTTTATCTGGCTACCATATCTATTTCAATTTCAGCCCGAAAGCAACTGACTGTCAAAACAGGCAAACAAATTGTGCAAATAAGTCGAGAAAATGTTATTTATGCGCTGGCAATATTCAATGATTAAATAACTGAGCAAAACGAAACCCCTAGAGATCGTATTACAAATAGTTAAATGACATGAAAGTGCAACTACCAACCAATCCGGGACTGTTGCCAGCCAAGCCAAGGATTGTATTAATGGCCCGGAGGTGTGCATGCCAATTGTCATGCGCTGAAATGCTTGTTAACAACAGCGATTGCTTTTCGGATCGGCTCCCACTCGATGAATGGTCAGGTTTTTTATATATATTTTTTATTTTTAATCAAAGTGAGGTAAGAAGTAAGTTGCTCCTACTGCCAGCTGCTGCCGCTGCAACTGTTGCAGCTCCTCCCCCGTGGCAATAACGCCACACATTTGTAATGTTGCTTCTGTTTTCAGCCGTTTAAAGTGGCAGAGTCCAGAGAGCTTGTACCGCGCTTAGAAGCATTTTACAAGTTACTTTAAGGCAATCAATTTGTAGCTGCCCAGCATGGTTGAGTCCGGGTCCGGGGGGGAGTGCAAAAAAAACCAATCAAAAGAGCGTTGCGAACGCAAATTGAACGGCAAATGGTTGGAAGATGATATTTCAATACTTGAAGCCAAACTCTGTTGAGGCCATAAATTATCAACGGGGTGACGCCTGCGCGTAGTTGCTTACTTTTTTGCAGTTATGATTATCGCGCCAGGTTCAGGCCAAGTCAGGTTATATTTTTTTTTCGTTAACTTTCAGAACACAGTTGCACGTTGTTGTGTGTGCAAACAAATGTAAAAAATTTTTAATTGACTTTTGGATTTGCGCCACCGCCAGTTGCACTTTTTATGGCCCCTCGCGTGCATGCAGCTTAAAAGTTAATAAAACACGCCCAATGATAACAAGCCGCAACAAAGAGCAACAACAACATTCAACATCGCATATTTTGCCCCTGAGGTCTTCATCATCTTCAACTTCATCATGACGTTTGGTAGAAACATTGTGGAACGCATCATCCTCGCCAGCTCGTAGAAAAACAATCAATTAAGCGTTCAAGTAGCTGACACAGGAGGAGCGCCATTGGCATTGGGATTGGCATTCGCATTGGCATTGGCACGACTCTGATTCGTATTACCCCTGGACTACGGACTACGGACTACGGACTACGGGCTTCGGACTTCGACTGGCGATTTTTATGGCCTGCTTTGGCAAAATTTATGTTACATTTTTATAGCTCAGTGTAAATTGACTTTTAAAATGTAAAATTTATCATAGCAAATGGCCCGCAGCGGTTGGAAACGCTTTAATTGCTTTATTTTTTGAATGTGCCGCCACAGATCTGGCAACGCTGCCTTCAAGCTTTTCATAAAAGCTCGCGACTCTGTTAAACATCTGTGCGCTTTCAAGCCCTAAAAACAACCCTCAAAGCTTAAAAGTCCACTATAACGCTAGTCGAAACTTGTATACTCTTAAGCCAAAGAGAATGTATTTAATTATTATTATTAAATTATTATATTACATTCTCTTTGACTCTTAATGTTGTTAGATTAAAATACATTTGTAAATTTGTATAAAGAAAATGTGGATATGAAAGTTATTCATGTAAGTTTTAATTAATTAAATAATTATGTGAATTTTCGAATTTTTAGCAAAAAATTATTATAATTTGTCAAATTTTTGTTGTCAATTACTGTTGGCTTTAAATATGGAATTATTTGAGTTAACAGAATTTATATATTAAAAAATTCTTCACCCAATGGAATTGCTTGGGAAATTTGGTTGAAAGACGATAAAAATCAGTTTTATAGGTCCCAATATAAGAGTAATAATTTTGGAATACATATTTATACATTTTATTTAACTGATGTCATAAAAACGTAGCAAAGGATTATTCAAAGAAGCTGTTGTACCCTCTAAACGAAAGGGTATGTATATGCATGCAAAACAAATACACAAAAGCTTTTCATATATCAAAACAGACCTTGGAACTAATGGACTGTGTTCTAGTGTCGCCTTCGCCGTGCATTTTGACTTTGGCTGGGCAAATAAAAAGCTTTGCCAAGTTTCATTTATGTTTGACATATATTTTCCCTTGATATGTGGGAGCCTTAAATGAAGACCCAACCCTAGGAGCTGCTTCATTCGCAATTGGATGACGAAACAGTGAAGTTGAGTTATAAATTAATCCATAAATTGATTATAAAAGTAAACAAAAAGAAAAACCTAAGGAAAAACCCAGAAAAATGCTGCTGCCCACAGTGAACTCAGGAGGTAAATGGAGTTGCCGCCGTATTTGGGATATGTTGATGTCGCCCATATCACCACGTAATTTGCGCACCACAGCGCTGCTGACATCAATCTATCAAATGGTAAGTGATGCACAATTTGTCCTTATGTAAGGTACTCCCCTCCCTTCCCTCTTTAATGATTTATTAATTGGGTCGCAGCGCAAGCATTTCTGGCACGCAGACGAAATCTGCAATCCAGAATGCACAGCCGCATGACCCAGATAACAAAAATTATGCACTGGATATGCAAAGCCATACCCCACTGGGCGCATTGGAACCCATCAAAGGCGGCAATGTAGCGCACGCCCCCACCCACAAGGAGCGTATGGATGAGCCATAGGCGCAATGCGTCTGCACTTGATGCCCCTTACGTTGGAACATGCAAAGACGAGCGCCCTTTTTAAAAATCAAGTGCACATCTTGCAGCATACTGGTCACCACAAAGCATAAACCAGTTGAGAACTTTTAGCGCTGTATACACTAAACCAATATATGATCGTTAAAGTTGTGCATTTGACGATCTTGTTTAATTTTCTATTCCTTATTTATTTCAGCTTATTGCTCATACCGTTCTCTTTTTGGTATTTTTGTGCCTGGCACATGCGGAGCAAATGCGTCATCTGCTCGATTTGGATATATTGGATCAAAAGGATACTGGATTCTACAGTATGTCACCGTTCCACAATGATATGCGTCTTAAAACGGCTGCTCAACTGGCGGATGCTACCGAAAATGCCCTATATATATTATCGGTCGTTGCGGTTATATATGCTCTCACTACCATAGGTCTGTTCTTTGGGGTATATAAGAATAAACCGGGATTTATTGTACCCTGGCTGGTGATTGAGTTTCTGGGCATGATTGCCGTTGGCGTTTTTATATTCATGCTCAAAGATACCAAATTGCCATTGATATTTGGCGGACAGTGTCCATATTGTAAGTATTATCCACAAATTTTAAAGTTTATTAGTCTAAAATTATATTATTTCAGTTATCATCTGGTATTCGTTGCTCTCCATGGATGCATTCAAGTGGTATGTCATGGACAGCTTCTATCAGAGTCTACGCACAATGAACAAATTGCGTGAAATTGCTACGGTGGCTATTCCTTGCCCTGCTCCAGGCGCTGTAAATATAAATATTCTATCTATACTAGTATATTTAGTATAATTAACTTTCTTAACAGATTCCCTATGAGTTTCGCCGTGAACATATGGGCAGCAATGGATACAAGCATATTTTGACAGAGTGCCCGGATGGACAGTGCTAAATCGAATTCACTAAAAAAAAGTCACTTGACCTAGTTATGAAGTGTTGTAAACTAACCCCACCCTCCCCCACTCCAACGCTCTTGAACTTCCGGCATCAAGTGTCTTAAATTTTAATTTAACTCTCATTTAATTTCATAACTTTTTGTTTTCTTTTTCTTTTCATATTTGAAACGTGTGTGTGATATCGAAAAAACCAGAGAAAACAATTTTAGATAGAGAAAGAGATCGAAATTATATTTTTATGGCAATAGTATATGTATTTTATAACTAAAAGCACTATCAATATTATAGTACTATTCTAGATATTCACTAACTACTTTTAGTGTGCTTAAAAAACGTCCCTTATGTATCGTAATTAATCGTGTAGTTGTTGTCAAACGTTCAACAAATTTAAAATAAAGTTACCAAGAAAATAAATAAATAAACTTAAATAATATATTTCCATGGCCAGGAATCGAACATGGGAATTTCTGATTCCCATTTCGACTTCTTATACACTGCGGCACTGAGGCAAGGCAAGCTCGGCCTGCTAAACCAGAATATCTTTCAACGTTTTTGCGACTATATAGTTATCTCTTTTACACTCATTATATTGTAATTGAAAATGAAATATGTTTTGGTTTGCTTTAATATGCTTTATTTGGCGTAACAACTATTCTATAAAAATCTATAAATATTTCTCTTTGATTCCGTGCAGGTTCTATTTGTTTTCCATTGCAAACTAT
This sequence comes from Hirtodrosophila alboralis, assembly GCA_035043045.1. Classification (NCBI taxonomy): domain Eukaryota; kingdom Metazoa; phylum Arthropoda; class Insecta; order Diptera; family Drosophilidae; genus Hirtodrosophila; species Hirtodrosophila alboralis. The sequence goes on along the minus strand of JAWNNH010000398.1, from coordinate 43,408 downwards.
GTATAACAAATTTATTACCTTGACCCAATTTTAGCCCTTGCGGCCACGCCCAGCTCGGTTGACTGGTGCTGCTGTTGTGGTTGTTGTTGTTATTGAAGCTACGCTGCTGCTGGTGGCTCCCAGCAAGGTCATATCATTACCCAAACTATCCATCAACATATCGACGACGGTTACATTTGAATTACCATCTCCATCGCCCTTATCCGTTGGAATGCTGATCTGGAACTGCAGCAAGACGACCAAATATGTAACCATTGTCGTGAGCAGACCCTTGAAGAGAGTACGGTTGACATCAAAGAAACCGCCACAATTGATATTCGATGGATTCATTTCGGTGGCGCGCAAAAACATATTAATCTCTGTCTGAGCATCCGAATTCATCCAATTTAGTTCGACCATAAGAAGTTTCTTTTGGAAATTTGTGCGAACATTAACCGAGGCATAGTGGGCTTCATCGCAAATGTAAAAAAGTAACCCAATGTTCCAAAGCGCTGTTATGGTCAATCCAATATCCTTAATGCCGAATCCCTCCGATAGCTGTGACATTAATCCATAAATTGACAGTGTTATGATGAAAAACAAATAGAGACTCATGAATACAAAGGTGTAACATAAAGCGTTGCCAGTATCCCTTGTCAGCTTGCTTAGGCGTAGCCATAAGATACGATAATCCGCAACCATGGACGCTGGTCCAACGTGCTTCAGTGCCTTTTGAAATCGCTCGGCCAGCAGATATGCTGTTGTGCTGATTACCTGACAGATGAGAAACCACCAGGCGCCCAGCATGGCCGTCAAATTGTCTAGTATACAGTAGGGCACCACTTGATTAAGGTTTAAATCCGACATGGTCATGTGAATGATAACCACCGATAGCACCGAAACTATAGGCAAGACAACTGCAACATAGACCGCTTTCTGGCGTAGATTCAGCGGCAAACTGTGCCCCGATATTTGATAATAGAGCACTTCAAAATCATCCCAGTCATTGAATAGACGAGCTATTTTCTTGGCCTCCCACCAAAGGATCGGTATTATTATAATGGGTAAAATATTCACCAAGAACAGATACGCTATGACTGCCTCCTCGAAGGGACCGCTTAGTGAGCGCACAATATGAATCCGATTGCTGGCCACATAGCCAACATAAAACTAATAATAATTGGATAATTAATTTGTAAATTAATTATCTAATGGCTTAACTTACCGCCAATAGAATGAAGAAAACTACAGAATAGGCAAATGCAGCCGAATTAAGAGCAAACTTGGCGCGCGCAGGACCGCGCCGCACAATTGGCAGGACACCAATGATTCGCAGAAACCAATTAACCGGTGAGATATTGCGATAGAAAACGTTCTTGAGGCAAAATAAGAACATTTTTTTATATATCTTGCTATTTAAAATATAGTTTTCTTACCGGCGTAAAATCATGATTATTGGAGCCCGTCGAGATCACGGAACTACGTTTTCTATCATTAGGCGGATGTTGATAGCCACTATCCAAACGTTCAGCCAGGCCAATGGAATACTTTCGCACTCCATGTAGATAGGCCTGCGCATTGCCGCTATTTATGGGCTTGGCATTCAAAAATACCATGTCCGGTTTTTTGCGTCTATAATAGTTGGCCATTGTTCACAAACTGTGAGTGCTTTCAACTCCTTGTTGTCGTCTTGGTCTTAGATGTGGACATTAAAAATGCATTTAACCTTGCCCGTTATTTGCTTCTTATTGTTTGCATTGCTAACACAAGTTGAGCTTCCTGTTGATTTCGTTTGTTTGTCTTTTGCATGCATTAACCTTAACCGTTTGTCCCAATTTCAAATTTGTGTCAATGGCGCGCCAACAAAATCGAATCACCTGATTCTATCGAAAAACTATCGGTCAGTTGTCGCACTACACAAGTTATCGAAACGAAATCGGGCAATTCGACTACAATCATTCTCGATATATTGGCAATAGCACATCACCATTTTTCTGGAATTTGCAAAAGAAAAGCCGAAGACAAACACATTGAACAAAGCGTAATAATTGCCAAAATGGTCGATTATAGCAAATGGAAAAACATTGAGGTGAGTACACTGTGCAATAAATATAATCTATTCAAGTAAACAACGGCTGGGCTCCCCCTCCTTAACAGATCTCGGACGATGAAGACGAAACACACCCAAACATCGACACGCCTTCGCTGTTTCGCTGGCGGCACCAGGCTCGTGTAGAACGCATGGCTGAATCGGACAAGGAAAAGGAGGATATGAAGATTAAGCGACAGAGCTTCCAGGCACGTCTAATAGATGTCAAGGAGCGCATAAGCAAAAATGAGGGAGACGAGGCGGCGCTGAAGGTAAGTTCTATTTGTTTTATTACCGGAAATGAATCAATCGGCAATTCCGATATTGCAGAAAGAACTCGAAAAGATCGAAAATGAAGGCAAGGAACTCGATCGGCAGGAAAGTGATCTGCTAAGCAAGGAAAAGAAGACGCCTTGGAATGTGGATACAATTAGCAAGCCGGGTTTTGAAAAGACTGTTATTAACAAGAAGGCGGCTCGCAAGCCGGACGAGAATCTAAGCGAGGAGGAGCGCGAACAGCGCATGAAACAATTCGTCAAGGAGAACGAGAAGCTGTGCAAAAAGTATGGCATGTTGCAAAAATATGACGATTCCAAACGTTTCCTGCAGGAGAACTTGCATCTGGTGTGTGAGGAGACAGCCAATTATTTGGTCATCTGGTCCATTAATCTGGAAATGGAGGAAAAGCACGAGCTGATGGCCCATGTGGCCCATCAGTGCATTTGCATGCAGTACATTCTAGAGTTGGCCAAGCAGTTGGATGTGGATCCTCGTGCCTGCGTCAGTTCATTCTTTTCCAAAATTCAGCACTGTGTGCCTCAGTATCGGGAGCAATTTGAAAGCGAAATTGATGGCTTCAAGGGGCGCATCAAGAAGCGTGCACAAGAAAAGATACAGGAAGCTATGGCTCAGGCAGAAGAGGAGGAGAGGCAGGAGCGTATGGGACCTGGTGGACTGGATCCCGCTGATGTCTTTGAATCCCTGCCCGATGTAAGCTGCTTATCTTCTAAGCATTATAAAACTGCACAGAAATACAAATTTTGCCACTTTATAGGAACTTAAAGCTTGCTTCGAGTCGCGCGACATTGAGCTGCTACAAAAGACTATTGCCACCATGCCAGTGGACCAGGCCAAGTATCATATGAAACGCTGTGTTGACTCTGGTCTCTGGGTGCCAAATGCCGCCGATCTTGCGTTGGGCACTGATGAGCCAGAGGCTGAAGGTGGTGATGCTGCTGACACGGATGCTGCAAAAAAAACTGAGAAACCGAAGTCCGATGATGTCAAACCGAAGACTTCCGAAAAGGTCGAATTATCAAAGGAGGAGCCCATATATGCAGGCGTTAGCACTGATGACGTTGATTGATCTTTCAGCGTTGCAAATTGCATGTTCAAATTTCATCTTAGCCCGACCATATGTTGACAAGTGTATTATTATTCATCAAGCATTTATGAGTTCAGTTTGTATATAATTTGAATAAACTCTCAACAAAATTCTCAGTACACTGAGCTTGGAGTTTTCAATAAAATTCAAGCTATCAACATACTATTCTCCTACTCCGATAATTATACATTTTATTTTATTAATCAGTTATAATGAACCGTCCGGAGTTGGACTACTATGCGGTGCTGGACTTGGCGCGCAATGCCAGCAAGGAGCAAATCACATTGGCCTATCGCCGTATGGCAGTGCGCCTCTGCCCACATCGGGACAAGAAATATGAGCAGGACTTTGTGCCCCTGGCCCAGGAAGGCAAGCTAACACACTTGTCGCCCATGGGCGACAGCAAGCAGTGGGCCTATATCAACATGGCATTCGATGTGCTGGGCAACGATTTATATCGGGCCATCTATGATCGTTATGGTGAGGCGGGTCTCTTCGAGGGCGTAATGTTGCCCAATGGTTACTTTCCACCGTATCAATATCATGGCGATCACATGAAGGTATATGCAGAAGTCTTTGCCAGCTATTCGCCATACGCCAATGTCATAGATGCTATAACCAATCCGCCAAGTTTGTATGCTACTAAGGAGCACGGCATAGGTGTGCGCCATAAGGATGCCAATACGGAACGTATTATACATTTATCATTGGAGGAGGTGCGCACTGGCTGTGTGAAACTAATGCACGTTTGGCGTCAAGAGATTGTCGACTTGAAAGAGTCGCGGCTGGAGAAGCGCAAGCATACACTCAAGCTGATAATAAGACCAGGCACCACGGCCGGCACACGTTTTTGCTTCAAGGAGGAGGGTGATCGCTATCCGACTACCATACCCGGCGATATTATATTCATAGTCGCTGACAAACCGCATCCGGACTTTAGGCGGCGCAATATGCACGATTTGGTCTATAGTTATGATATTAATTTATCCCAGGCCTTTACTGGCTTTGTTTTCTTTGTAAATACTTTGGACAAACGACAGCTAAAGATTGTTATAACGGATGTGGTGTGTCCGGGCTACCAAAAGATTGTGCCACTTGAAGGATTGCCCAAGTGTTCAAATCTCGATGCAGTTAGCGCTATTAAGCAAGCTAACAAGAGAATTGAGGAGTTTGGCGATCTTATAATTGAGTTTAATTGTAAATGGGTTAATCAATGTAATTAATATTAACTAATCATGATTTATTTACAGATATTTTTCCAAAATATCTTACACCTCTAATGAAAACCATGACACGAGAGTTCTTCAATGAGTTCCATAAGCTGGAGTTAGAATTAGAACAGGAGGAGCAAAGTCATATGGAATAATAATATATGTTTTATTTAATTTGTTGTGCAAATAGAAATTTTCCGTGGTTTCAAACCAATTCCAACTTTAAGCACTGAAAAATCTGGATAAAGTAAAACCTGTAAAACTAAACAATTTCCACCCACAAAAAATATTCACATAAATTCACATTTTTATTGGGAAACCGTTTTCAAAATGAATTCATGATTAAGTTTCTTGAATTGAACGTATCAGATTGGTCCATTCCTATTGCATTGATTAAAAAACATGAATTATTTATTATATCAATTTCTAGATAATTACCTACAGGATATTTTACCTGAGGATGTTTATCGCTTTGGTGGCGGCTCATCTTCGTCCGGCCCACAGGCGGCGGCCGAAGCAATAGCCAAGCATAAAACAAGAATACCGAAGAACTTCATATTTATCAAAACCTTCTGATTCAAAAATGTGGCACAAAATGATTTTTTAACTAATATTTATATGCAAAATGTTATATAAGCTAACCGATTATAATATGGTTTACTTAAATTGTAGAATAAATGACCGAATCGTTAGATAATAAGTTTTTACGTAAGCGTTGATAATTATGTATTAGCAATTAAATAATAAGATTGATTTTCTATGCATATTGTAAAATTTTCATATTTAAAAAGATTAAATTCCTTTTTTTACAAATTGTTAATTTTATATTATAAATTTTAATGTTATTATAATTTTAATTTAAGAATGCAATACTGTTGTAAAATAAATAATACTTTATTTAAGGAAAGAAAAATATATTTATTAATAATAAGTACATAATAAGTGCCTAAAATAAACAAAAGTCTTTTAATATTGTTAATTTTATATTATAAATTTTAATGTTATTATAATTTTAATTTAAGAATGCAATACTGTTGTAAAATTAATAATACTTTATTTAAGGAAAGAAAAATATTTGATTAATAATAAGTACATAATAAGTGCCTAAAATAAACAAAAGTCTTTTAATATTAAATTCTTTGTAATAAGTATATATATAAAATATGAAATCAATAAATATTAAAATGGCAATAAATTTTTTATTTTTTTTATTTATTTAACGTGCAATTTGAGCTTATTTAATTTGGTATAGATCATTGGACATATACGTATAACGTATTTCGTATTGCGTATAACGTAAAATACTCGTATACAAAGTTGGCAAAAGTTCGCAGTCATTTTTTGAGCCTCAAAATTGGTCCGGAGTAACAGGCGAACAGAAATCGCAGATTAGCAGAAGGTCGCTGCTAAAAAAAAATTAAAAAAGTGTTGCATACTTTTAGGTGCTTCGAAAACAAGAAAGTGATGCATACTTTTAATAGCAACTAAAAGTAGGCAATAGTTTTTTGCCCCCAATTTGGTAAAAGTATGCAGCAAAATTTTTTTGATTTTAATGCAGCGACCTTCTGCTGATTTCTGTTCGCCTGGTACTTCAGCGACCTTGGCGACCGAAAAAATGAAATTTTCGGACTTTGGCTAACAGCAGGGTAACAACATAAGAGTGACGTCACCTTTACAGAAAAACAATGATTACAGCAAATTAACAGCAGCAGGCCATGCTTAATCCTGAATAGAAAAATAAATAAAATACTGCTGCAAAATAAATAAAACTTTTTTTTAAGAAAAGAAAAATATATTTATTAATCAATTGCCTAAAATAAGTACATAATAAACAATAGTCTTTTAATATTAAATTCTAAGTAATAAATATAAATATAAAATATTAGTAAATATATATATATTAAATATAAAATATTATTAAATAGCGATTTCTGTTTTCCTGGTATTTCAGCGTTTTTAGCCTTATGGAAGGTGTTTATCAATATCTTTTATAAATGTGTCTTTATATCCATTTCCCTGTTATTTAAAGCAGGAAATGTGAAAATATTATTTAAATTACATATGGGGTTTGAGTTTTGCTCACATTTTTGCAGCGTACTATCCACAAACTATCGTTATTTAAGTGTTATTTTATCGATGTATCGATATTGTACTCATTTCTATGGGCAGGTAAAAACTAAAGCATAATTACAAAATAGAAAGAAAAACAATAGATAAATTCATTTGTGAAACGAATTAACGATTAAACGTAAAATTAAAATTAATATCAATAACATAATTGCTGTGTTAAAATTAATGCAAAACTTTAAGCAATAAAACGAGTGAGAGAACTTTAAGCTGCAAGCAAAACAGAATTTGGGCCATAATTCAATTACGGACACCTGACAACTGTGCAGTACATACGCCCCTTATTTTAACCCCTGCTCCCGGAAGTGCCAACGATACGCTTGAGCGCAATTGGAAGCTGGCTAGCTGACCGCACCCACACAACTACCTTACAGGGCAAAAATGCACCTGAGCGCAGATATTTCAAGTGCCTTGCAGCAAATTGAGGCTGTCAAAAATGGCATTGATGAGTCGGATGATGCCAAACTGCAGATGCAAACGGTGGACAGTTTGAATACAATACTGGGCATATTAACGGATCCGGTATTTCGCACCATTGCCCATGTGCAGGAGTCGCTATTTGAGCTGGGCATACAGCTGGGCCAACATCCGTCCATGTTGCCCAATGATTTTGATATTGATGTCTCTGGCAATCTAGTGCTCAGTCTCAATGGTGGCGATGTAATGTACGATTCCTCGGCACCAGCCAGTCCAGATAAGTCCAGCTCCACCGGCGAGGCTGAGCCGCGTCCACAGAGTCAGAACTCAAAGACGGCTGCAAGCGCTGATTTGTATGCGACGGATTATGCTCAAATTCAAGCGATTGAGCTGGTTAACGACGGTACTGGCCTGGGATTTGGAATTATTGGGGCACGAAATTCGGGCGTTATTGTAAAGACCATATTGCCGGGTGGCGTCGCTGATCGAGACGGACGTTTGCGTTCTGGTGATCATATTTTGCAGATTGGCGATGTTAATCTCCATGAGATGGTGTCCGAGCAGGTAGCCGCAGTTCTACGTCAGTCGGGCACACATGTGCGCCTTGTGGTGGTTCGTCCCATTGAGCAGAGCATGCCAACGCCACAGTATGCCTTGGAGCCGGGTAGCGCTGTTGTGCCCACGCGAGTGCTCGTTGATCCCTCTGAACTGGAGCGCTATCTCATCTCGACCGGCTATCCAGAGATTTTTGGCGAAAGTTCGACGGCGTCCACGCCACAGACCACTACAGAGGATGAGCGCTTTGTTTATCGCGGCGAGACATCCATGCTCATAGATCCCAGCATTGATCTGGACGAGTTACTGGCTCTGCCCGAAACGGAAAAGCTGCAGGTGGAGCTGAAGAAAGATGCCAATGGCCTGGGCATCACCATTGCCGGCTATGTGTGCGAAAAGGAGGAACTCTCGGGCATCTTTGTGAAGAGCGTCTCGCCAGGCTCAGCTGCGGATTTGAGTGGACGTATACGAGTCAACGATCGCATTATCGAGGTGGATGGGCAATCTCTGCAGGGCTACTCCAATCACCAGGCTGTCGAGCTGCTCAAAAAGTCCGGACAGGTGGTCAATTTGCGTCTGGAGCGTTATCTACGTGGTCCAAAGTATGAGCAACTGCAGCAGGCCATTGCTGCCAATGCTAATGAAAAACTGCCAGCCAGTGCACCAGGCACACCTTCACGTGCACCCTTGCCCCTTACCCCCGTACCCTGTACATCAACAGTAAGCACATCTTCCGCAGCAGCAACTGCAACCAGGGAGCTCGAGGATGAAACACTGCCCGCCCCGGAGGCCTTTATGATGACCACACCGCCATCAAGTTCACTGGCTACCACAACAACGCTAAGCAGCTTTGGTGCTGGAAAGCAACTGGTAGCTGTGCGAGATTCCCTCGAAGGTGCAACTAAGATTATACCCACTGATGTGGCGCAACAGCAGCTGGCGGATAAACAGGAGGTGAGTTTGGATTTTGAACTGTTTTCTAATTTATGTTTTTCATTTTCTATGTCGACAAAAAGTTACCTTGTTCCACATTTTTGAAATATTGGCTTTTTTATCTCATTGGCATCATTTGCAGTCCGCTATACACGCCAAGAACTCCAGCCTTATTACACGTCACAAATACTATACAGATCCGGAGCTGAGCGAGGAGATCGAGGTGGAAATTGTGCGCAAATGGCAAAAGATGGTCGGCTCTGATATGGAGGTGATTGTGGCGCAGATCAAAAAGTTTGCTGTTGGCGGCTTGGGCATTTCGCTGGAGGGCACCGTTGATGTAGAAGGTGGAAGGGAGGTGCGTCCGCATCATTATATACGCTCGATATTGCCCGATGGCCCTGTTGGCGTTAATGGCGTTCTACGTTCTGGTGATGAGCTGCTGGAAGTCAATGGCGAACGTCTGCTGGGCATGAATCATTTGGAAGTTGTGGCCATATTAAAGGAGCTGCCGTTGGACGTGCGCATGGTGTGTGGACGCAGCAAGGTCACCTCGCTGCTGCCCTTCTCCGACGACACACTCAAGAAGCTAAGCAATAATTTTGAAAATCTACTGCCGGCCACCGACCGTCTGGTCAAGGCCAAGTCTGATGGTAGCCTTGCCACAGCTGGTTCCGTTGCCGATGCGGACTCTGTGGCTGTTGCGGCCTCCTCGTTCAACAAGCTAAAGTCGCGTTCGCTGGAGCCGCTCACTGGACTGGCCATGTGGTCGTCGCAGCCGCAAATTATAGAGCTGCTCAAAGGCGATCGCGGCTTGGGCTTTTCAATACTGGACTATCAGGATCCTTTGGACTCGAATGATACATTGATTGTTATACGCTCGCTGGTGCCTGGCGGCGTGGCGCAGCTGGATGGCCGGCTTATACCGGGCGATCGTTTGCTCTTTGTAAATTCCATCAATTTAGAGAATGCCTCACTGGACCAGGCTGTACAGGCGTTAAAGGGCGCACCCAAGGGCGTGGTGCGCATTGGCGTTGCCAAGCCACTGCCAATGACGGATAACTCACTGAAAGCGTGCAGTAATGCCAGCACAACTAGCGAGGAGACACTGGATGCACAGCAATCACCGCCAGCACTGCCCACAGCAGCGCCACCCACAGCTCTTAAAGGTGCTGAGCCCGATCTGATACCCGACTGGCGTAACTAAGCGTCTAATTATATTGTTATCATATTTACATAAGGATTGGCAGCAAATGCCCTGAATATTTATGTTATACGTATATAGTAGCACCAACTGTGTTGACCAGAGCTGCTAAGTGCGCTCGGCTCGTCTTTATTCCAGCCAGCCCGCATTCCGAGCTTCGCAATATTTTCATTCCCTTTAGTATTTAGAGAGTTAGTGTATGTGAATTTAATGTACTTAAAGCTAAATAAATTATGCAAATCGTTTCACAAAAGTTAATATGTACACCGTGATGAGTTGAGTATCCTTGGCAATCACCTAGTCCTGCCTGATTATTGGACTCGGTTTAGCTGGCGTTCAATTCGTAGATAGTTGCGTCTGGAGAGCACACGATCCCGTGCATAGCTTACCAAATAACTCAGCACGCCCAGCACAAATGCAATCGTCTGGAACTTGATGAAATTGCGCTGTTCGATTAGTGCCACGCGATCGCAGCTTTTGGTAACAATCTCGCCGCTCTTGCAACGTAATACCTCCTTGTAATGCGTGTGGATGCAGACGCCTAGACTGCGGCTGACAATGTCGAACTCGGAGCAGGGATGGCACTCCTGGATCACTGTATAGGTTTCGTGTTTCCAGCAGGTGGAGTTGTTCTCTATGACAAACTTTTCAGCACGGCGACGTGCCAGGCTGCCCTCTGCTGCATAGCGGGATTCGATAATAAGCACTAGAATGGTTACCAGCGTCAGTGCGCCCAGGCCCAAAAGCATGTGATGTCTTTGGCAGTTGTCAAGCATAATATCGTCACTTGCAATTTCAACTAACTAAACAAAATGTCGTGTTGTTTTTTGTATGTCTTCACAGCTGATTTGTTTAGGACTGGAAAGACACACGGATTGCGATATAGTATCGAGTATTTGCTATTATTATTGTAATTTTGTCGCAGTACCAGAAATTGACGGTCTGAATTTATTTCTGCTATTTGAGAAAGTAAACAATAAGTGCGCAAATAGAACACAATGATAACAAAGTAATTTATGAGCACGCCAATTGTACTCGGTATCGATGCACTTTTTATTCTATTGCGCAAAGTATCGATGCTCAAACAACGATATTCATCGATAACACGGGCTGTTTACGAACAAGTAAAACATGCAAATGGCGAGGAAGGGACAGAGACCAAAACAATTACGAAGATAGCCCCATAGAGAAACGTGAAAAATTTATGAAAAACTGTGAAAATTGTGTGGTGGCGCATTGAAAATGGTGCTGCGATCGGGAATCATAATTCCATTTCAATTTCGCGATACAAAGAAGCTGCTCATGATTGGCGTGCCCGAGGAGAATAGAAATTTAAACATATGGGACTTAAAGAATGTTGGTAAGCCTTCTTGACACCCACTGGCAGGGGGCAGGGGCAATAGCGCACGCTGCTGCCGTTGGGACCTGATGCCTGGCTGCCCCCAGGGCCCAGGGCAGGTCGTTAAACTTAATTGCCAACAGAATGTGTGTATATAAAGAGCACCACCCATATGTGTATATAGAGCCTGCAAGAGCAGCATAGAAAATACATAAATTGTGAATTGGACATTGGAATTTGTATTGAATGACTTTTGATTTTTTTTTTTCAAATATAATTTCAATTTTGATTTCAGTACGCGCTGCATTTGGCATCTATAATTTCGAGTTTCGCAACAAGAAAATTGGCTTCAACATACCCGATGAATTGCTGCTGCATTATTTGGCCCAACGTCACGACCTCACAAATTTCGTTATAGAAATTAGTCAAGGTAAATAAATTAGCTAATAAATAAGCCGCGTTATAAACTTAGCGTTTAAGCCTTTAACCAGCGGAACCATAGATATGCTAAAATATGTATATCATAAAAACTATATATGCATTCATACATACAGATATGTACATATATAGATCTGTGTATATAGACGCGGCAACCGTAAACGTGCTTTGCTTGTAAGTCTCTGCAAATTGCCATTGTAATAAAACGCACATTGAAAATGCTTCATTTTGCAGCCCTAGACGATGGTCATGCCAAGGAATTGCTCTCCTACGAGCCCTCCTGCTCGATGGCTGCACTGAAGCAACAACAGCAGCAGCAACAGCATCATCCACATCCGCTACAACATCAGCATCATGTGCCACTGCCACAACGCTCCAATGAGAGCGCTAGCCATGCTCACGACTATGTCTCTGGGACTGCTGTTCCTACAGCCGTACCTAGTTCTCAGCCAAATTCACCAGCATTGGGCGTGTGCAATGAGGCCGTGGATTCACCGCTGGAGCACACAAACAACTCCAGCTCGGATCATGTGGATGCAACGCAAAAGCTGCGGCTCGCACAAAACTATTCGGAACGAACACCCGAATCGTTAACACAATCCATAGATCCGATGGATATAATACCCAAAGCAGAGTCTGAATCTGAAGCGGAGCGTTTAGCGCGTGTGGTGCGCTATCAGGCACGTGGACAGCAGCAGCATCAGCAGCAGCAACAACAGCAGCAGCAGCAGCAGCAACAACAGCAACAACAACACCAGCAGCAACAAGTACAAGCACTGCAGCACTCGCTGCCTAGCCAGCAATTCTTTTCCAACTACACGCACAGTCTGCCGGCTATGACTGCGCCAAATACCACACAGCAGCCGCCTTATACGCCCGGTCTGATGAGTCGCTTTAGAAGTGAGTATTGCGAGCGATTGAGATTGAATTTTCACTAATCAACTCAACTTTTTTGGATAACACAGAACGCGGCGAGCGCATGTCCAAGGATCAAAAGGAGCTCTATGTCAAATTCTTTGAAGACAATCCCTGCATGCTGTCGAACCATCGCCGTCATGATGGACTCACCGAACCACTGTGGGCCAAGCTGGCGCATTTGCTGAATAGCGTACCGCAGGGCGCTGTCAAGAATGTGGAGGATTGGAAGCAGACATTTGATGCCTGGCGCTATCGCATATTTATGTACACACGCTATAACTCCAAGCTGAGCATGTCGGAGACAAGCGATCCCAAGAACTTTAAGCCACTGACGGCCACCGATCAGAAGGCCTATGCCATGTGGACCAGTCACAAGCACATTGTACCGCCGGACTATGAGAAAATGGATATGTTTGTGCCGCTGGACGAGAGCACAACGGCAACCAACAGCTACGACTACTAAAACAGCCGCAGTCCACTCGACACCAGTGCAAATGTTAATGATAATCAAAATGATGATGATGTGTACTTTAACTAATGCTAAGCGCTAAATACATAATGTTTAAGCAAATGTTCAACATTTTTTCATTGAATTCTAGACATTAAGTTCTGAATTATAATATCTTGTGTCTAATCTGTTTTTTTTTTGCTTTCAGCATACGATGCCGCCTTGGAGAACTATGTGTTACATCCGCAGTGCCGCTGTGGAGCACAAAAATTGCTTAATGATTCGCCCACGCCGGAGGAACCCACAAATTTGTGCCAGAGCAACAGTGTTATCGATGCCACACCTCCGACTGCGACACTAGAGCTGCCCAACTGCGATGAGGACGAACAGGAGAGCATGAAATATCGCATTGACAAGGCTAGCAGCGGCGCCGCGTCAGCAGAGCTCGGCATGCCCGCCTACGAGCCATGCACGCCCAAAATGGACTACGATACGCAGGATGAAATGCCGGATTCGCCGCATTCGCAGCAACAACAGCCGCTGCAGCAGCAGGCGCCACCAGCACCATTGCCTTTGCCCTTGGCCTTGCCTTTGCCACCGCCACCAACTCATCATCAACATCATCACGATGAGGAGCAACAGCAGTTGCTGCAGGAGCGCATACAGCACGAGTTCATGCTGCAGCAGCAACAGCAGCATCAGCATTTGCAGCAACAACATCAGCACTTGGCAATGCTACAACAGGAGCAACAGCAGCAACAACATCAACAGCAGCAACAACAACAGCAGCAGCAACAACAGCAGCAGCAGCAGCAACAAGGAGTCAACATGGCTATTGGAACAACGGGCACAAACAACATTCGACGTAAGCTCAGACACAATCTTTAAAGTATCCTAATGTGTTAAATGTTAATAATTATATCCCACAGAACGCAAGGAACGCATGTCCAAACGCCAAAAGGAACTTTATGTGCACTTTCTGCAACAGCATCAGTTCATCAACGATCATAGACGCAATGATCCCGTGCTGGATCCCTACTGGCTGAAGCTGGCCAATTTGTTGAATGCTGTGCCCCAGGGCGCCGTGAAGCATGTGACCGAATGGAAACAAACATTTGATAATTGGCGCTATCGTATATTCCTTTATGCGCGCTACAACTCCAAGCTGCAAGATGATGAGGCACAGAATCCACGCAACTTTAAGCCGCTGACACGCACCGATAAACAAGCGTACATTATGTGGATACGCAATCCGGATACGGCGCCGCCAGATCTAGACAAAATGCGCAATGTCTTCTGCAATCTGGAGGAGAATACTAGCCATCAGGACTAGAAATCGGCCGGACTTAACAGGGCCGGCTAAAACTAAAGGCGCTTTCACAAATTGCCATTGTCGTAGATTTTAAGTCATGGTTTTTTTTCTTATTATGTTTTCGTGTTAAATGTGTGTGTTTTATAGCTGGAAATGCATTTTTCTTTTTCTTTGTTATGCTAATATATACTTATGAAACTATTAATTGAAAGAACTTGTTATTTAACGTAGATTTTAAATTTTGTTAAGCACAATGGAGTTGTTAAACTTGGATAAACCAACGACAACAGGATATCTACGATAAGCACAAATACCTTGAACTTTGAAAGTTCTGTTTTTATCTAGAGTTTAGAAGTTGACAAACTCCTTTCGCTTTCATCACTGCACTACTGTTATAAAAATTAGCTTGTTTTGTTTCATTTATATATATATTTATACATATGTTTGTACTTCCCTATCTGAGAAACACAAATCAAGATCTAGACGCCCACGTCTGTGTCCAGTGTACAACATTTCTTAAGTATGCGTTGATTAATTTGCTGCCTGGGGCATACAACATCCAATCTATGGGCACTTGTCGCACGAGCATCGATTGCCGCTGTTCGAATTTAATCCGGCTATCATTAATTAACTGTTCAATCAAATCCGATACGCTCAATGCTGTTGACCGTCTAGTTTTGGCGCTACACAGAACACTCTGTGGATTGTTTGCAAGCTAAAGATTAAATTAAATTTATTAATTTCTTCTTTTATGCGGGTAGCTTTTTGTCTTCGCCTGTCTCAGTAGCTTCTGATTACTTTTATTTATTGCAATTTTTACAATTTATTATTTAAAGTTGCATTTAATTGTCTGCAAATCGAAGTGCTATAGAAAATCGTGTTTATAAATAACACAAATGTGTTACATAAATTAATAACTTAAATGAGCGTAGCTGTGTTAAAAAGATATTGCAAATACCTCGTAAACTGCTCAGTTGTCCAATCCGTTTGACCATTTGTCTATTTGTCTGTCCAATTGTCTCTTATCTTAGCGTCGTCCGTTGCCAATTGCCATTACTAATAAAGATAAATGAATGTGAGCTCATTAAAAATGTTTCAAGACATTGAGTTCGGTTATTGGCTGTGACTCGATTATTGAGTTGCGGTATGTTCTCTATTCTAGCAGACTTTGACTGTGGCTGTCATGTCATATTCATTCCCATATCCATAGCATTCAGTCAAGCGTTCAAGATCAATATATTCTCAATACACATATATGCATACCGCTTTCAACTCTCCATACGCCGCTCAGTCTTGGGCACCCAGCTGTAGGCCGTCCCAGTTGTCAGCCTCCACTGGGTGGCAGTGAATTCATAAATTATGACAAGTTGGGGAAAACAATGCTAAAGCTAGTAGCAATCAAATAGACTCATGCATAAAACATGATGTGTAACTTTATATAGAGCACAGGGCAAAGTTAATGAACGTCTGGTTATATTGCATTTTGTTTGTCAAATAGAAACTACTCCCATGGAAAGTAAGACTGAAATATTTCGGTTTTTTACAGGTATATTATAAACGTTAGGATACCCTTTAAAATTAGTAGAAATTTACATGCTGTTGTGAGGCAAATTTACAATCTTATCTTAGTTGCAGTTGCTGAATATTCAGGCAGAGTTTTGCTTCCTGGAATTTTGGCAATAAGAGTCATAAGTTCAAATAATTAAAAAAAGGGAAAATTTAAGATATACTTATTCAGGTCGTAGGATCCAGGAAACAGGATAAACTTATATTTCCAATATTCGCTAATCAAATTAATTTTAACTTGTATTTTTCGTTCAAAAAATAAAATAATATATTAATTAAATTTAAATTTTTATGTTGAAAACTTTAAATTACGCTTATTATTCAATTTTTATAATAAAAAGCAATAATAAAAATTATTAGTCAACTTCTATTGAAAAGTTGCAAATAAAAGTTATTTTTTGATTCTATTGCCAAAAAATACCAGGCGAACAGAAATCAGCAGAAAGTTGTCTATTTAAAATCTTTAGAAATATATTGCATATTTTCAGGGGTACTAATTTTTTTTTTTTTTTTTTTGACACGAAAAGATCGCAGTTTTTTTTTTTTTTATTAAATCTTGTTATAGCCTACTGTTACTATTTTTAATAACTTATTCAACAACTTATATATTTACATATATACACAGTTTCGTCTATTTGCTAGGTGATATGGGTTATTAAGATTTTAAAACCCGTATTTCGTTAGAATTTTATTCGTTTAGTTTCCACTCAATTGGCTTAAGCCATACATTAGCCATATCCTTTTCAATATAATTTCCTGGCTTTAATATATTCAACTTAAAGGCCTGGCTATATTTTAATATACTGAAAATATCATAAATTAACCTGTCACTTTCGATAGTTTACAAAATTACCATCAGATTATTTTGGCTTAAAAATTCTCCCACACTCTCTAAAATCAAAAATCTAAAAAAAATAAACTGCTTTTAGCGGTAGCTGCCACTTGTCCGGCCCACAAAATCATCAGATCAATCATAAGTACATGAG
Source organism: Hirtodrosophila alboralis (assembly GCA_035043045.1). NCBI lineage: Eukaryota > Metazoa > Arthropoda > Insecta > Diptera > Drosophilidae > Hirtodrosophila > Hirtodrosophila alboralis. The sequence goes on along the minus strand of JAWNNH010000398.1, from coordinate 26,502 downwards.
AGCAACAACAAAAATGTTGTAAAAAAAACGATAAAAAAACACCATAAATGTGATAGAGATCTTTTGTAAGACCAGTTTTGCCCATGCCCGGCTCACTATAATAGCAACTTGTCAAACTAAAGCGATTTAAGCAGACATTTCTGTTGATTTACTATTGGAACATATACATAATTGCAAAAACTTGTGTATGCTAATCGATCGTCCGCTTGATTGATATGGCTTTTTAATTATATTTACATTTTAATTACGGCGTTTTAAGTGCCCTGAACCTGAACTATATATACTTACAGATTTGTTTATATTTGTATATTACATATGTGCGGATATATATTTTTATCTCAAATGATTTCAGTTGAAAGGAAGATATTCAGTTGAAACATTTATCTTGCCAATGCTCATAAAATTAAATTAAATTCTTTGTAAAATTCATAAAATTTAATGCAAACAATTAAACGATAAAATGTCCAAATATGCGTATTAAGTATATAAATATAATTTTATTTTTTTTTGGCTGCATTACAGTTCGATGATATCATTGTGATTTGAAGTAAATATGCTGATAACATGGTAATAAACATTCAACAATTAACGTCCGACAAGTCCATTGACAAGCTGATTTTCTCACTTTCTGGCGATAAGTACATATATGGCTTATGATGTAGAAGATTAAAGATTGTTAGCCTTCATTTCATGCGTAAAGTATAAAGTATATATTCAATTTCAATGTTGCTCACGTAATGTAATATGTCTGAACGGAGGCCTTTTGGCCAAGAGACTAAATATTGGGTTGTTAAAAGAGGTCATGGCTGCTTAATTGAAGCACGTGTCTTAACTCACCTGAGCGGTGCAATGCCCAGTCGGTATTTGTTATCCTGTTCGGCTGGTTCATTATATTTTTGACCAAAAAATGTATTCATCATTAACATATTTGCTGCAGCATATACTCTGCTGTTGTTATTGACTGTTGTCGCACTTGTTTTGGTGGCACATTTGTGACTTGAGTTTAAAAATATTCTTGATTAATTAATGAATAATAATGCACAGCTAAGCTTCATTAAATGCAAATGCGAAATCCCAGCAACATGTCCAGCCGGAAGCTGCCCTAGCAACATTTTGCTTTGCACATATGAAAAACCCGCTCTGGCAACAATGAAAAACCAAAACAAAAAATCAACAAAATACAAAAAAATAACAAAAAATAAAAACACAGCCGAACTGTGCTGTCGGCAGCGGCTCGTGCTTCGTGTTTTGGCTGTGAAACCAGCTGATGAACATCCACAGAGTCAGCAGTCGCAGTCGGCACAAGTCGGGAGACCTGAGACCGGAGACCAGAGACCTGAGACTTTGTGCTGATGCTACCACATTTGCTGCTTTCAGTGTGGCCCGTGTCTCCAATGTGTTTTGTCACGCTTTAAGAGCTGCCCTCGGTAACAACAAAACATCAACATCAACATCTACAGCAGCAACAAATAAACAACAGCATAAATAAGCAAACGTATGTGCAGTGTTAATTAATGATGAATATTGCAGTTAAAAAATAATTTAAAAAATAAAAAAAATTTAAATAAAAGCTATTTAATTATGTCACTCACATAGACACTTAGTTCTAGCAGAGTGCAGTGTAAATCAAATACGTTAAGTCATAAAACCCATAAAAATTCCTTGCCGAAAGCAAAACAAAAGACTTAGGCAACAAACTTGCGTGCTGCAATGCCTGCCATCGCCTGTAGGCAGGCACAGCCACAGCCACAGCCCAAATAAAATAAAATAATAATAAAATAATAAAAAAAATTTATAAAAACACTCAACTGCTGTCAAAGCTGTGTTAAATTTATGCATATAAATAAATCAATGCAAGCCCGAGCCTGCAAAGGAGGCGTTGTTGTCGTTGTCACCGTTTCTTGTTACACGCACAAAAGCAAAAACAAAAATTTGTCCATATGCATAGCAAAAAGAAAAATTAACTAATACCACATTTTCAGTTAACGCCTCAAAACATTGTCGGCCCGCGTTTTCTTAAGGCCGCATAAATCAAAAAGTCGCCCACCAAAAAGGAAGGGAAAGAGTTGGTATCTTGAAAAATTTTATTTGTGCCTAGTTACTTTATATATTTAAAATTAAAAACAACACATTGAAATTAAGTTTTAAAGGCCTTTTGGATGCCTAAGTAGGCACTCACTTATATGTTACTGTAGTTATGCTGTTTAGATGCCGGAAACATTTGTTCAAAAATGTTTGCAGTTAATTGCAGTTATTAAAACTTAAACTTCATATTAAGCAGCTGTTATTTTTCTTTTTTTTTTTTTACAATTAGAGGGATGTAGTAAGCCAATTAAAATTGCACTTAAAAGGAATACATATAACAGAACTGGAATTGCATGCAAATTTCAACTAATTCTACTTTTAATACTTGTCTGATCTAATTTACAAACAAGTTGGTAACTAATTAATACATTAAAACTCATCTCAACTAAACTAGTTTATTAAGAATATAAAATTGATAGAATTTATTTAGTATTCTACTTTTAACACTTTAAGGCAAATAAAACTTTAGGCGGTTATAAAAATTTAAATCAGGGCTATTTCTTATACTTATAAAATTGCATTCATTTTGATTTTTTTTTAATAGTTTCAATATAGTCACGTTTAACCATGACATGCAGGGTATAAATTCTGCAGTTTTTTTGTTGTATTTTTTTTTGTTGGTTTTATAGACACTCTCGAAAATTTACGATGTCAAATGACAGAGTCTTAAAGTCGGCGGCGGCACTTAAAATGCGTGACATGTGCGCACATTTGGCTGCATTTGCGACACTGAAAACCAAAAAATAAACAAGAAAAATTTCAATTCAAACCAATTTAAAATTACTCGCACTTTTAAATTAAAAACAAGCGCACAAAAAACTAAATTGTCATTTAAATTGTTATTTACGCATGCGCGTCAGATAGCGGCAGCGACGTTGACGTTGACGTTGACGCTGACAGCGATGCCGCTGGCGAAAAAATAAATAAAAATAAATAAATTATTTTGACTAGGTCAGTTTATAAGCGTACAAATGGCTTTTATTATCAGATGTCATATCGTGGAAGACTGTTTGTAATGGAGACTGTAAGCTGACTATTGAACGAAGATATCTTACCATGGCAGTAGGTGTTCGGCAGGGTCCAGATATCTCTGATTGCATAATAAATGTTGAACAGTTAGTTTTATTTGATATTGCCTCAAATCAGATTTGATATTGTCGCATTGAGAGCGTCATTCAATATGCGCACAATGCCGCACGTCTACAATTACACTGGCCCGGCGAGTCCAAGTCCGAGTCTCTGTCTCTGTCAATGGAAATGTTTTCATAACTAACTCTGTACAGCAGCTGTGTGAAACTCGACTTTAAGCTAATAACAATCATTATAAACATCTAAAATAGAGGACAACAGCTAAACAACTAACTAACTTCATATGTTCCTCTGTTGAATTAAACTTCATATCAAATGCCAAATAATTGCAACGACAACGACCCTCAAAAGCGCCTCGAATGAATTAAAAAAAACAATCATTTATAATATATACATATATGTGCATATTTATGCGTACAATTATATAAATGAATATTAAATAACAAAATGCATTAATTTCAAATATTTACAGCAAATCGGCTTAGAAGTTTTAATTTCAATTAAAAGTTTTAAATTACAAAATGGTAAGTGCTAAAGTTATTAAGTTATGTTTAATGCTTCAAATAGAAAGTATTTTATGCCTATTTATTTTAATTTATTTTTGCTACTATAAACTTGTTTTTTTTTGGGTTCCTATACGGCCTTTCTCACAGTTTATATTTGAAATTAAAATATTTAATAAGCACACGATCTGATTTAATCAGCAACGTAACCACAAAAAATTGTCACACACGCCGAATGCATTAATTTCAATGAGAAGTCGAGCACGAACTAATTTAACAATGTCTTAGAATACAAAAAATGTAATAAACATTATGGGATGAGTTTTTTTTTGATGAGTGTACTTATTATGGGTTCCACCTTTAAGGGTACTCCAAGTCGTACTTATCAATTATTTTTTTTATAGTTTTTCACAGAGATATTCAACATATGTACACCCATTAAAAAATATCTTGAGAAAAGTTATCAAAATTGATTTATCAGACTGAAGAAGGTATCTACGACTATATTTAAGTGCAGTCCGTCTACCAGCCATGATCAAGGCTTGATATAGGATATCTTGTAGTCGAATATACACAGTTAAAGCATTCATACTTGCTCAAGTTGCCTTTTGGTTTTTTAATTCATTTTTCTCTCTCGCTGAAAACAATTGACACACAAGACAATGACCCACAATTGTTGTTGCTGTTATTGTTAATGTTGTTAATCATTGTTTGCAATGTTCTTTCGTTCTGTGTCTGTCTACATTGATGATATACCGTTAAACAATGCGAGAATTGTTTGCTTGTCAGAAGCATTTGCCAATTTATTGACAGAACTCAACTCTCGCTGCTGTCGTTAGTTCGTTACTTAAGTCTTTTGTTTTACACCTTTGGCAGATGCGCACCGGAAACGTGTTTGTATTAACGTTTGCTGCTCTTGGTGAAATCAGCGTCATTAATTGTCAAAAAAAATACAAAAAAAATATAATTATTTGTGCAACATCATCTGAGTAATTAACGTTGCTTCTTCTTCTCATTTTTTTTTCTTATTGAATTTTGTTTTTAGTTTATTTTTGGCAATTTTGCTGCAGGGCCCGCAGTTTTATATTATGAAACTCAAAACTCTCATACTAATATGCAATTTATTAAAACAAAAATAACTTCCTCAAATAAAACATCTTTAGATTAAGCAATTTATTGCCGAGTAAATTTTTCTCATGATTTTGAAATGGATTTTTATTTATGAAACGCTTCACACTCTTATCTAAATGCCATTAATATGCCTTGCCACATTGAATACAATTTGTCAGGCAATTAAGCTATGTTCACAAGTCAATTTCCATTATCATATTCATTGTGATGTTAATATAAAATAGCAAATAGATATACAGAAACAAAGGAAGCTCCGGTTACTGTAATATTTATAAGTAATTATAAATGATTTGGTTTTAATATATGGCTTGGTTATGATATTCGAATTATCATTTATAGTTTTTCAAAGCATTTTAACTGAATCGATTGCAATTCCGAAATGAATATTTTATGCAAAATTTGCAATAAAATTTATGCAAATTGTCGACAGACTTTTTGTTTGTTTGTTTATTTAACAAGATGTTAGGCCACCACGAATCAATAATAATTCCAAATCAAATGCAACATTTTTGAATGGGCAACTACAGTTAACGGTAGCACATTGACCTCTTGGCCAGCTTGTGGCAATATGGACACGCTACTCAACGGAAAATGCACTGGCCCATTGTCTTGACCGGGGCCAGAAAAGCAGTTTGATTTATTTATTTATTTTGCTATTTTCACAACACAAAAATTCCAGACAGACGTCGAAAAGTTCAAAACAGTTAACTGTCTGACAGGCATTAACTTTTGGGGTTTGTAACCGCTGATTAGCAGTTGAGGTTGTTTTTTTTTTAGTTGTAGTTGCGTTGCAGATTTATGATTAGCGCCCAGTTTAGCCTTAGAGCAACAACAACAAATGCCCTACTCAAAATGCAAGTTATTATGTTTTTTTTTGAAGGTTTTTTTTGCGAAACGTTTACGCCCCCAAATGCCACAAATTCAATGAGCCTAGACTCTTATCGCGTTGGCCAATCATACTTGCAACTGCATTGCAAAAATGTTGCAATTTATAAACATTTATTTGTAGATGAGAAGAATCTATAAATACCTACAAGCTCTTGCTAAATTAACTATTAATTAATTTTTGACACGGCACTTGCATGTTTCTTCTAAGCAAAAAAAAGAAATCATCATGGAGGTCAAGTTTACATCTATGTCTGGGAAACTTTGTGCATAATCTGATGTGTAAATATAAATAACAATAATAACTTACTTAGAACTTAGTCACACCCACAGACAGCATTGAGCTGTCTTTGTATTCAATGGCTTTAAAATTTCATTAACCCCATTGAGATGGGTTCACATTAATAGCCAATATTTTGCCAACGTAATTGAAATCAACATGATGTCGATTTATTTATTAAATTTCGCTTATTTATTTATTTAGCTGATTGACTCCCACGTATATTGAATTTGACTTTTGGCATCGCAAATCATTTTTGGGCATCAATAACTACAAACATATATATAAATATAAATATAAATATATATATTTATATTTTATTTGTTATTCTTTTGTTATGCGAATACGCAGCATTTGCTTGGTTGCTGGAGACTTATAAATAGCCTGGGAACATGCTGGCAATTAATCAAAATGCATAAGCAAATTTTTTGGCGGCTATTTATTGTAGAAATATTTATATTGTTTCATTTTGATGACTCCTCCTCACTTTTTAACCTGGAAAGTTATGCAAATCGTTGGCTGGTTGAGGTTAATAATATCTTAAAGTATTGACAATACTTTTCAGCAACAATTCAATAGCAGACAAATGATGAGCTTGCTCAATCCAAATTCAAGCTGACATTCTAAATATGCTTTAGAAAGTCTCAAACAATCATCACAAGATTTTACGTTCACAAAACAAGAAAAAACTTCATGCCATTCAACTATCATAATTCAAGCATCTTCTGTAGTGTGCGATACACGATATCGACACCATCGACACCATCGCCAATCTTCATCAGTTCTGGTTCAAAAACGAGTAAAAAAAATGCTCTAGTATCGAACGGACGACGGGAAAATACTCTGTAACTGGTATTGTAAGAATTATGAAACTTTCAGATGACAGATAGATGATTTTTTCAATTAAAAGTTGCAAGTACTTTATAACAACGATTGTATCATTAAATTGTAATAAACATGGAATAAAAATAAAGCTTGTTAGGCATTTGATTTATATAGAATTTTCATTCAAAATTTTGCATTTCTTTTTTTTTTATATTTATTTATATTTATTTATTGACCTGAACAGTCAGAATTGTTGACTAAAAAAGGGCAAATAAATTAATTAAATTCAATTAAATAATATACTAGATTAAGCTAAATATTTGCATTTCTAACACATTTAAATTCTGATAACTATAAACTCAAATGTAAAGCATAGAAAATGCATAACTGCTGTCTATTACCTACACTTCAACAAGCTTCGTACATTTTAATGATTACAGGGTATAGAAATACCCGCAATAAATGTTCATAGCAACTACATTCAAAAACGTGTGCGCTCAAATGCCTCACAAGGTTGTTGCAAGCAAGACTTGAATTATGTTTAATACTTTAGCCAGGTCAAATGCTGACGAGGAAGCCGCCGAATGGAACAATGTACTAAATAAAACAATGCGAGCAATGCAGCGAACCGAAAACCAAGACTAAAAAAATAGATATATATAAGAATATATATATATAAATTCAAAGACCTATCAATGACTAAGCCCAAAGGCGATCTAATGCCAAATAATTCGAACAAATGTTTCAGCTGCTAAGTAACATAAAAAAACAAGTTTGTTGCCTTTGTTTTTTCATTTGCGCCTTCAAATTGGCCAACATTAAGCTGTGACAAATGAGCGCAGCCGAAAATAATGAAACCAACTACTACCAACTTCAACAACAAAACAGCTATCAAAAAAAAAATAAATATGTTTGGCGCTAAAAAGCCATGTCAAAATTTAACGCCAGCTTAGATCGCGCATGCGCAGCGTTGGCCCGCAAAGCCTCCTCCAGCTGACGGTAGCATTTTGTGGGGGCGATGTGTCATGTTGTTGTTTGTTCTGGCATCAAGGTCGTCGATTCGGTGCGCTAATTGATGGATGCCTTGTTGCAATGAGCGACAATTGGCCAAGCCTTGAACTTCTCAGCTGGCGGCTGGACGATGACGATGACGATGCTCGAAGAAGAAGCGGCTAACAGCTGCGGCACTGAGCGAAAAATGTAGTTGATTAGATGCAATAAAAATTGTTGAAATTTAATTTACAGTTTTTCTTATTTTTTATATTTATTTATTGCACAGAACAGTCAGCACATATGATTAAAACTGGGCTAGGAACTTTATTAATATACTAGATTAAGCTAAATCAGAATAAAATAAAAAAAAAAAATAAAATAAAATAAATCGAAATATTCACGCCTTTGTATGGCATTTAAGCTTGAATTTTCTTGTTGTGAATATTTAGCAGTGCTGCGAATTTAAAAATTCATAATTCATTTTTTAAAACACAGAAATTTCTGCTACATTTTTGGCATTTTCGTTGGTTGCATTTGGAGCAGCCAGAAGTAAGCCAGGAAATTCAAATCAATAAAATGCCAATTTAAAAATAAATAAAATGCCAACTTCAAAATTTATATTTCTTTTTTCAAATCGCAAGCATATTTGCCCCAATAATCCCATTTTCGTTATTTGCATTTAGAATATTCAGAAGTAAGTCAGCGAATTTAAATCAAATTTGTTTTTTTTCGTACGATTAATATTTTTTTTTATATTATTTTAGCATTTAATTTCACTGTTATTAGCAAAAATAAAAACCAAATATTTGTGGAATTTCAAAATGGAAGCGCTTGTTTATTTTTTATTGAAATCGCAAAAAAAAAAGTGGAAACAGGAGCAGAGCTGCTTATGCATATAGTTCAGTTCATTTTTTTTATATTAAATGGATGTTTTTTTTTTATTAAATAAGCAACTTATAGACTGCAGTGCTATCAAAAATTAATCATGTTTTTTTGAGAATAATTGGTTTACTCTTTACTTTTTAGAATTATGTAAAAATTATGTTCATTTATTTTTCTTTGACTTTCTAAATTCTTCCTTGTTTAAACTCACTTTCAAAATTTCATTTATGAATTTCTATATTTTCCCCATTTTCTTCCAGTGTATTTAGCAACACTTTCAAGAAGCTAGGCTAGGCCAGTTCATGGCTGTAATGCTTTATATGCAAATGAGCTATATATTTCCATTGACGTTGTAATACAGCAACTAATTACCTGACACGCTTCGTCTATTTGCTTGGCAGATGAAGTCATTTTGTTGTTGTTGCTGGCTTAAACCATTTATTTACTTATGTATGGTTGCCCTGTGTGTGATTCTCGAGTGATGTGTTAAGTAAATGTCTGCTAGCGGCTTTAACTGAAGGTTAGCGAACAGTCAGTTGGTCTGTCTGTCTGTCTGTCAGTCAGCTGTACTGTGCCTGAAGAACTCGTCTCGACTGGCCATTCAGTGATCTGCCGGATGTCTTCTTTTTGAATTGCGCGTTTTTATCCATTTTGTTGCGCGAAAAGTGATTAACATGTAAATTTAATGACTATGTACAATAAGGTTACCAGAACGTTCAAATTTATAGGTGATATTTTTTGATTTTGACATATGCATATAGCCCACCCTAAAGATAGACAGCTAGAGTTATTAAATACATACCGCGTACTTATATTAACTTGTATGTAAGCTGACATTTCCGGTTTTCTATCTTAGTATCTTAACTTATAATATATATCAGAAAGAAGCGAGCATGACAATGCAGTGTTTTATGAAATAATTATTATTGTACTTTATGGCAATTTTGTATGCTCTCAGAGCTCTCTAAAGAATTTTCTCCTTTATTTTTATCCAGAGACTGTTCTCTTATTAAGTAAACTATTTTACTATTTGGTGACCTTCTAAGAACTCCTGTTTGCCTGGTACTTTATGGCAATTTTGTATGCTCTCAGAGCTCTCTAAAGAATTTTCTCCTTTATTTTTATCCAGAGACTGTTCTCTTATTAAGTAAACTATTTTACTATTTGGTGACCTTCTAAGAACTCCTGTTTGCCTGGTACTTTATGGCAATTTTGTATGCACTCAGGGAACCCTAAAGAATTTTCCCCTATATTTTTATCCAGAGACTGTTCTCTTATTAAGTAAACTATTTTACTATTTGGTGACCTTCTAAGAACTCCTGTTTGCCTGGTACCTTATGGCAATTTTGTATGCACTCAGGGAACCCTAAAGAATTTTGCTCTACCTTTTTATCCAGATACTGATCTCTTATTAAGTAAACTATTTTACTATTTGGTGACCTTCTAAGAACTCCTGTTTGCCTGGTACTTTATGGCAATTTTGTATGCACTCAGAGAACCCTAAAGAATTTTCCCCTATATTTTTATCCAGAGACTGTTCTCTTATTAAGTAAACTATTTTACTATTTGGTGACCTTCTAAGAACTTCTGTTTGCCTGGTACTTTATGGCAATTTTGTATGCTCTCAGAGCTCTCTAAAGAATTTTCTCCTTTATTTTTATCCAGAGACTGTTCTCTTATTAAGTAAACTATTTTACTATTTGGTGACCTTCTAAGAACTCCTGTTTGCCTGGTACTTTATGGCAATTTTGTATGCACTCAGAGCTCTCTAAAGAATTTTCCCCTATATTTTTATCCAGAGACTGTTCTCTTATTAAGTAAACTATTTTACTATTTGGTGACCTTCTAAGAACTCCTGTTTGCCTGGTACTTTATGGCAATTTTGTATGCACTCAGAGAACCCTAAAGAATTTTCCCCTATATTTTTATCCAGAGACTGTTCTCTTATTAAGTAAACTATTTTACTATTTGGTGACCTTCTAAGAACTCCTGTTTGCCTGGTACTTTATGGCAATTTTGTATGCACTCAGGGAACCCTAAAGAATTTTGCTCTACCTTTTTATCCAGAGACTGTTCTCTTATTAAGTAAACTATTTTACCATGTGGTGACCTTCTAAGAACTCCTGTTTGCCTGGTACTTTATGGCAATTTTGTATGCACTCAGAGCTCTCTAAAGAATTTTGCTCTACCTTTTTATCCAGAGACTGTTCTCTTATTAAGTAAACTATTTTACTATTTGGTGACCTTCTAAGAACTCCTGTTTGCCTGGTACTTTATGGCAATTTTGTATGCACTCAGGGAACCCTAAAGAATTTTGCTCTACCTTTTTATCCAGATACTGATCTCTTATTAAGTAAACTATTTTACCATGTGGTGACCTTCTAAGAACTCCTGTTTGCCTGGTACTTTATGGCAATTTTGTATGCTCTCAGAGCTCTCTAAAGAATTTTCTCCTATATTTTTATCTCTGTTCTCTTATTAAGTAATCTATTTTACTATTTGGTGACCTTCTAAGAACTCCTGTTCGCCTGGTAATTTTGTATGCTCTCAGAGTTCCCTAAAGAATTTGTCTCTAACTTTTTATTCAGAGACTGATCTCCTATTAAGTAAACTATTTTACTATTTGGTGACCTTCTAAGAACTTCTGTTTGCCTGGTACTTTATGGCAATTTTGTATGCTCTCAGAGCTCTCTAAAGAATTTTCTCCTTTATTTTTATCCAGAGACTGTTCTCTTATTAAGTAAACTATTTTACTATTTGGTGACCTTCTAAGAACTCCTGTTTGCCTGGTACTTTATGGCAATTTTGTATGCACTCAGAGAACCCTAAAGAATTTTCCCCTATATTTTTATCCAGAGACTGTTCTCTTATTAAGTAAACTATTTTACTATTTGGTGACCTTCTAAGAACTCCTGTTTGCCTGGTACTTTATGGCAATTTTGTATGCACTCAGGGAACCCTAAAGAATTTTGCTCTACCTTTTTATCCAGATACTGATCTCTTATTAAGTAAACTATTTTACCATGTGGTGACCTTCTAAGAACTCCTGTTTGCCTGGTACTTCATGGCAATTTTTTATGCACTCAGAGCTCTCTAAAGAATTTTGCTCTACCTTTTTATCCAGAGACTGTTCTCTTATTAAGTAAACTATTTTACTATTTGGTGACCTTCTAAGAACTCCTGTTTGCCTGGTACTTTATGGCAATTTTGTATGCACTCAGAGCTCTCTAAAGAATTTTGCTCTACCTTTTTATCCAGAGACTGTTCTCTTATTAAGTAAACTATTTTACTATTTGGTGACCTTCTAAGAACTCCTGTTTGCCTGGTACTTTATGGCAATTTTGTATGCACTCAGAGCTCTCTAAAGAATTTTCTCCTTTATTTTTATCCAGAGACTGTTCTCTTATTAAGTAAACTATTTTACTATTTGGTGACCTTCTAAGAACTCCTGTTTGCCTGGTACTTTATGGCAATTTTGTATGCACTCAGAGCTCTCTAAAGAATTTTTCTCTACCTTTTTATCCAGAGACTGTTCTCTTATTAAGTAAACTATTTTACTATTTGGTGACCTTCTAAGAACTCCTGTTTGCCTGGTACTTTATGGCAATTTTGTATGCACTCAGAGAACCCTAAAGAATTTTCCCCTATATTTTTATCCAGAGACTGTTCTCTTATTAAGTAAACTATTTTACTATTTGGTGACCTTCTAAGAACTCCTGTTTGCCTGGTACTTTATGGCAATTTTGTATGCACTCAGGGAACCCTAAAGAATTTTGCTCTACCTTTTTATCCAGATACTGATCTCTTATTAAGTAAACTATTTTACCATGTGGTGACCTTCTAAGAACTCCTGTTTGCCTGGTACTTTATGGCAATTTTGTATGCTCTCAGAGCTCTCTAAAGAATTTTCTCCTATATTTTTATCTCTGTTCTCTTATTAAGTAATCTATTTTACTATTTGGTGACCTTCTAAGAACTCCTGTTTGCCTGGTACTTTATGGCAATTTTGTATGCACTCAGAGAACCCTAAAGAATTTTCCCCTATATTTTTATCCAGAGACTGTTCTCTTATTAAGTAAACTATTTTACTATTTGGTGACCTTCTAAGAACTCCTGTTTGCCTGGTACTTTATGGCAATTTTGTATGCACTCAGGGAACCCTAAAGAATTTTGCTCTACCTTTTTATCCAGATACTGATCTCTTATTAAGTAAACTATTTTACTATTTGGTGACCTTCTAAGAACTCCTGTTTGCCTGGTACCTTATGGCAATTTTGTATGCACTCAGGGAACCCTAAAGAATTTTGCTCTACCTTTTTATCCAGATACTGATCTCTTATTAAGTAAACTATTTTACTATTTGGTGACCTTCTAAGAACTCCTGTTTGCCTGGTACCTTATGGCAATTTTGTATGCACTCAGGGAACCCTAAAGAATTTTGCTCTACCTTTTTATCCAGATACTGATCTCTTATTAAGTAAACTATTTTACTATTTGGTGACCTTCTAAGAACTCCTGTTTGCCTGGTACTTTATGGCAATTTTGTATGCACTCAGAGCTCTCTAAAGAATTTTCCCCTATATTTTTATCCAGAGACTGTTCTCTTATTAAGTAAACTATTTTACTATTTGGTGACCTTCTAAGAACTCCTGTTTGCCTGGTACTTTATGGCAATTTTGTATGCACTCAGAGAACCCTAAAGAATTTTCCCCTATATTTTTATCCAGAGACTGTTCTCTTATTAAGTAAACTATTTTACTATTTGGTGACCTTCTAAGAACTCCTGTTTGCCTGGTACTTTATGGCAATTTTGTATGCACTCAGGGAACCCTAAAGAATTTTGCTCTACCTTTTTATCCAGAGACTGTTCTCTTATTAAGTAAACTATTTTACCATGTGGTGACCTTCTAAGAACTCCTGTTTGCCTGGTACTTTATGGCAATTTTGTATGCACTCAGAGCTCTCTAAAGAATTTTGCTCTACCTTTTTATCCAGAGACTGTTCTCTTATTAAGTAAACTATTTTACTATTTGGTGACCTTCTAAGAACTCCTGTTTGCCTGGTACTTTATGGCAATTTTGTATGCACTCAGGGAACCCTAAAGAATTTTGCTCTACCTTTTTATCCAGATACTGATCTCTTATTAAGTAAACTATTTTACTATTTGGTGACCTTCTAAGAACTCCTGTTTGCCTGGTACTTTATGGCAATTTTGTATGCACTCAGAGCTCTCTAAAGAATTTTCCCCTATATTTTTATCCAGAGACTGTTCTCTTATTAAGTAAACTATTTTACTATTTGGTGACCTTCTAAGAACTCCTGTTTGCCTGGTACTTTATGGCAATTTTGTATGCACTCAGAGAACCCTAAAGAATTTTCCCCTATATTTTTATCCAGAGACTGTTCTCTTATTAAGTAAACTATTTTACTATTTGGTGACCTTCTAAGAACTCCTGTTTGCCTGGTACTTTATGGCAATTTTGTATGCACTCAGGGAACCCTAAAGAATTTTGCTCTACCTTTTTATCCAGAGACTGTTCTCTTATTAAGTAAACTATTTTACCATGTGGTGACCTTCTAAGAACTCCTGTTTGCCTGGTACTTTATGGCAATTTTGTATGCACTCAGAGCTCTCTAAAGAATTTTGCTCTACCTTTTTATCCAGAGACTGTTCTCTTATTAAGTAAACTATTTTAATATTTGGTGACCTTCTAAGAACTCCTGTTTGCCTGGTACTTTATGGCAATTTTGTATGCACTCAGGGAACCCTAAAGAATTTTGCTCTACCTTTTTATCCAGATACTGATCTCTTATTAAGTAAACTATTTTACTATTTGGTGACCTTCTAAGAACTCCTGTTTGCCTGGTACTTTATGGCAATTTTGTATGCTCTCAGAGCTCTCTAAAGAATTTTCTCCTATATTTTTATCTCTGTTCTCTTATTAAGTAATCTATTTTACTATTTGGTGACCTTCTAAGAACTCCTGTTCGCCTGGTAATTTTGTATGCTCTCAGAGTTCCCTAAAGAATTTGTCTCTAACTTTTTATTCAGAGACTGATCTCCTATTAAGTAAACTATTTTACTATTTGGTGACCTTCTAAGAACTTCTGTTTGCCTGGTACTTTATGGCAATTTTGTATGCTCTCAGAGCTCTCTAAAGAATTTTCTCCTTTATTTTTATCCAGAGACTGTTCTCTTATTAAGTAAACTATTTTACTATTTGGTGACCTTCTAAGAACTCCTGTTTGCCTGGTACTTTATGGCAATTTTGTATGCACTCAGAGAACCCTAAAGAATTTTCCCCTATATTTTTATCCAGAGACTGTTCTCTTATTAAGTAAACTATTTTACTATTTGGTGACCTTCTAAGAACTCCTGTTTGCCTGGTACTTTATGGCAATTTTGTATGCACTCAGGGAACCCTAAAGAATTTTGCTCTACCTTTTTATCCAGATACTGATCTCTTATTAAGTAAACTATTTTACCATGTGGTGACCTTCTAAGAACTCCTGTTTGCCTGGTACTTTATGGCAATTTTTTATGCACTCAGAGCTCTCTAAAGAATTTTGCTCTACCTTTTTATCCAGAGACTGTTCTCTTATTAAGTAAACTATTTTACTATTTGGTGACCTTCTAAGAACTCCTGTTTGCCTGGTACTTTATGGCAATTTTGTATGCACTCAGAGCTCTCTAAAGAATTTTGCTCTACCTTTTTATCCAGAGACTGTTCTCTTATTAAGTAAACTATTTTACTATTTGGTGACCTTCTAAGAACTCCTGTTTGCCTGGTACTTTATGGCAATTTTGTATGCACTCAGAGCTCTCTAAAGAATTTTCTCCTTTATTTTTATCCAGAGACTGTTCTCTTATTAAGTAAACTATTTTACTATTTGGTGACCTTCTAAGAACTCCTGTTTGCCTGGTACTTTATGGCAATTTTGTATGCACTCAGAGCTCTCTAAAGAATTTTCTCCTTTATTTTTATCCAGAGACTGTTCTCTTATTAAGTAAACTATTTTACTATTTGGTGACCTTCTAAGAACTCCTGTTTGCCTGGTACTTTATGGCAATTTTGTATGCACTCAGGGAACCCTAAAGAATTTTGCTCTACCTTTTTATCCAGATACTGATCTCTTATTAAGTAAACTATTTTACCATGTGGTGACCTTCTAAGAACTCCTGTTTGCCTGGTACTTTATGGCAATTTTTTATGCACTCAGAGCTCTCTAAAGAATTTTGCTCTACCTTTTTATCCAGAGACTGTTCTCTTATTAAGTAAACTATTTTACTATTTGGTGACCTTCTAAGAACTCCTGTTTGCCTGGTACTTTATGGCAATTTTGTATGCACTCAGAGCTCTCTAAAGAATTTTGCTCTACCTTTTTATCCAGAGACTGTTCTCTTATTAAGTAAACTATTTTACTATTTGGTGACCTTCTAAGAACTCCTGTTTGCCTGGTACTTTATGGCAATTTTGTATGCACTCAGAGCTCTCTAAAGAATTTTCTCCTTTATTTTTATCCAGAGACTGTTCTCTTATTAAGTAAACTATTTTACTATTTGGTGACCTTCTAAGAACTCCTGTTTGCCTGGTACTTTATGGCAATTTTGTATGCACTCAGAGCTCTCTAAAGAATTTTGCTCTACCTTTTTATCCAGAGACTGTTCTCTTATTAAGTAAACTATTTTACTATTTGGTGACCTTCTAAGAACTCCTGTTTGCCTGGTACTTTATGGCAATTTTGTATGCACTCAGAGCTCTCTAAAGAATTTTCTCCTTTATTTTTATCCAGAGACTGTTCTCTTATTAAGTAAACTATTTTACTATTTGGTGACCTTCTAAGAACTCCTGTTTGCCAGGTACTTTATGGCAATTTTGTTTGCACTCAGAGAACCCTAAAGAATTTTCCCCTATATTTTTATCCAGAGACTGTTCTCTTATTAAGTAAACTATTTTACTATTTGGTGACCTTCTAAGAACTCCTGTTTGCCTGGTACTTTATGGCAATTTTGTATGCACTCAGGGAACCCTAAAGAATTTTGCTCTACCTTTTTATCCAGATACTGATCTCTTATTAAGTAAACTATTTTACCATGTGGTGACCTTCTAAGAACTCCTGTTTGCCTGGTACTTTATGGCAATTTTTTATGCACTCAGAGCTCTCTAAAGAATTTTGCTCTACCTTTTTATCCAGAGACTGTTCTCTTATTAAGTAAACTATTTTACTATTTGGTGACCTTCTAAGAACTCCTGTTTGCCTGGTACTTTATGGCAATTTTGTATGCACTCAGAGCTCTCTAAAGAATTTTGCTCTACCTTTTTATCCAGAGACTGTTCTCTTATTAAGTAAACTATTTTACTATTTGGTGACCTTCTAAGAACTCCTGTTTGCCTGGTACTTTATGGCAATTTTGTATGCTCTCAGAGCTCTCTAAAGAATTTTGCTCTACCTTTTTATCCAGAGACTGTTCTCTTATTAAGTAAACTATTTTACTATTTGGTGACGTTCTAAGAACTCCTGTTTGCCTGGTACTTTATGGCAATTTTGTATGCACTCAGAGAACCCTAAAGAATTTTCCCCTATATTTTTATCCAGAGACTGTTCTCTTATTAAGTAAACTATTTTACTATTTGGTGACCTTCTAAGAACTCCTGTTTGCCTGGTACTTTATAACAATTTTGTATGCACTCAGGGAACCCTAAAGAATTTTGCTCTACCTTTTTATCCAGATACTGATCTCTTATTAAGTAAACTATTTTACTATTTGGTGACCTTCTAAGAACTCCTGTTTGCCTGGTACTTTATGGCAATTTTTTATGCACTCAGAGAACCCTAAAGAATTTTCCCCTATATTTTTATCCAGAGACTGTTCTCTTATTAAGTAAACTATTTTACTATTTGGTGACCTTCTAAGAACTCCTGTTTGCCTGGTACTTTATGGCAATTTTGTATGCTCTCAGAGCTCTCTAAAGAATTTTGCTCTACCTTTTTATCCAGAGACTGTTCTCTTATTAAGTAAACTATTTTACTATTTGGTGACCTTCTAAGAACTCCTGTTTGCCTGGTACTTTATGGCAATTTTGTATGCACTCAGAGAACCCTAAAGAATTTTCCCCTATATTTTTATCCAGAGACTGTTCTCTTATTAAGTAAACTATTTTACTATTTGGTGACCTTCTAAGAACTCCTGTTTGCCTGGTACTTTATGGCAATTTTGTATGCACTCAGAGAACCCTAAAGAATTTTCCCCTATATTTTTATCCAGAGACTGTTCTCTTATTAAGTAAACTATTTTACTATTTGGTGACCTTCTAAGAACTTCTGTTTGCCTGGTACTTTATGGCAATTTTGTATGCTCTCAGAGCTCTCTAAAGAATTTTCTCCTTTATTTTTATCCAGAGACTGTTCTCTTATTAAGTAAACTATTTTACTATTTGGTGACCTTCTAAGAACTCCTGTTTGCCTGGTACTTTATGGCAATTTTGTATGCACTCAGAGAACCCCAAAGAATTTTCCCCTAGTATTTTTATCCAGAGACTGATCTCTTATTAAGTAAACTATTTTACTATTTGGTGACCTTCTAAGAACTCCTGTTTGCCTGGTACTTTATGGCAATTTTGTATGCACTCAGAGAACCCTAAAGAATTTTCCCCTATATTTTTATCCAGAGACTGATCTCTTATTAAGTAAACTATTTTACTATTTGGTGACCTTCTAAGAACTCCTGTTTGCCTGGTACTTTATGGCAATTTTGTATGCACTCAGAGAACCCCAAAGAATTTTCCCCTATATTTTTATCCAGAGACTGATCTCTTATTAAGTAAACTATTTTACTATTTGGTGACCTTCTAAGAACTTCTGTTTGCCTGGTACTTTATGGCAATTTTGTATGCTCTCAGAGCTCTCTAAAGAATTTTCTCCTTTATTTTTATCCAGAGACTGTTCTCTTATTAAGTAAACTATTTTACTATTTGGTGACCTTCTAAGAACTCCTGTTTGCCTGGTACTTTATGGCAATTTTGTATGCACTCAGAGAACCCTAAAGAATTTTCCCCTATATTTTTATCCAGAGACTGATCTCTTATTAAGTAAACTATTTTACTATTTGGTGACCTTCTAAGAACTCCTGTTTGCCTGGTACTTTATGGCAATTTTGTATGCACTCAGAGAACCCCAAAGAATTTTCCCCTATATTTTTATCCAGAGACTGATCTCTTATTAAGTAAACTATTTTACTATTTGGTGACCTTCTAAGAACTTCTGTTTGCCTGGTACTTTATGGCAATTTTGTATGCTCTCAGAGCTCTCTAAAGAATTTTCTCCTTTATTTTTATCCAGAGACTGTTCTCTTATTAAGTAAACTATTTTACTATTTGGTGACCTTCTAAGAACTCCTGTTTGCCTGGTACTTTATGGCAATTTTGTATGCACTCAGAGAACCCTAAAGAATTTTCCCCTATATTTTTATCCAGAGACTGTTCTCTTATTAAGTAAACTATTTTACTATTTGGTGACCTTCTAAGAACTCCTGTTTGCCTGGTACTTTATGGCAATTTTGTATGCACTCAGAGAACCCTAAAGAATTTTCCCCTATATTTTTATCCGGAGACTGTTCTCTTATTAAGTAAACTATTTTACTATTTGGTGACCTTCTAAGAACTCCTGTTTGCCTGGTACTTTATGGCAATTTTGTATGCACTCAGAGAACCCTAAAGAATTTTCCCCTATATTTTTATCCAGAGACTGTTCTCTTATTAAGTAAACTATTTTACTATTTGGTGACCTTCTAAGAACTCCTGTTTGCCTGGTACTTTATGGCAATTTTGTATGCACTCAGAGAACCCTAAAGAATTTTCCCCTATATTTTTATCCAGAGACTGTTCTCTTATTAAGTAAACTATTTTACTATTTGGTGACCTTCTAAGAACTCCTGTTTGCCTGGTACTTTATGGCAATTTTGTATGCACTCAGAGCTCTCTAAAGAATTTTCCCCTATATTTTTATCCAGAGACTGTTCTCTTATTAAGTAAACTATTTTACTATTTGGTGACCTTCTAAGAACTCCTGTTTGCCTGGTACTTTATGGCAATTTTGTATGCACTCAGAGCTCTCTAAAGAATTTTCCCCTATATTTTTATCCAGAGACTGTTCTCTTATTAAGTAAACTATTTTACTATTTGGTGACCTTCTAAGAACTCCTGTTTGCCTGGTACTTTATGGCAATTTTGTATGCACTCAGAGAACCCTAAAGAATTTTCCCCTATATTTTTATCCAGAGACTGTTCTCTTATTAAGTAAACTATTTTACTATTTGGTGACCTTCTAAGAACTCCTGTTTGCCTGGTACTTTATGGCAATTTTGTATGCACTCAGAGCTCCCTAAAGAATTTTCCCCTATATTTTTATCCAGAGACTGTTCTCTTATTAAGTAAACTATTTTACTATTTGGTGACCTTCTAAGAACTCCTGTTTGCCTGGTACTTTATGGCAATTTTGTATGCACTCAGAGCTCTCTAAAGAATTTTGCTCTACCTTTTTATCCAGAGACTGTTCTCTTATTAAGTAAACTATTTTACTATTTGGTGACCTTCTAAGAACTCCTGTTTGCCTGGTACTTTATGGCAATTTTGTATGCACTCAGAGAACCCTAAAGAATTTTCCCCTATATTTTTATCCAGAGACTGTTCTCTTATTAAGTAAACTATTTTACTATTTGGTGACCTTCTAAGAACTCCTGTTTGCCTGGTACTTTATGGCAATTTTGTATGCACTCAGAGAACCCTAAAGAATTTTTCCCTATATTTTTATCCAGAGACTGTTCTCTTATTAAGTAAACTATTTTACTATTTGGTGACCTTCTAAGAACTCCTGTTTGCCTGGTACTTTATGGCAATTTTGTATGCACTCAGAGCTCCCTAAAGAATTTTGCTCTACCTTTTTATCCAGAGACTGTTCTCTTATTAAGTAAACTATTTTACTATTTGGTGACCTTCTAAGAACTCCTGTTTGCCTGGTACTTTATGGCAATTTTGTATGCACTCAGAGAACCCTAAAGAATTTTCCCCTATATTTTTATCCAGAGACTGTTCTCTTATTAAGTAAACTATTTTACTATTTGGTGACCTTCTAAGAACTCCTGTTTGCCTGGTACTTTATGGCAATTTTGTATGCACTCAGAGCTCTCTAAAGAATTTTCCCCTATATTTTTATCCAGAGACTGTTCTCTTATTAAGTAAACTATTTTACTATTTGGTGACCTTCTAAGAACTCCTGTTTGCCTGGTACTTTATGGCAATTTTGTATGCTCTCAGAGCTCTCTAAAGAATTTTCTCCTTTATTTTTATCCAGAGACTGTTCTCTTATTAAGTAAACTATTTTACTATTTGGTGACCTTCTAAGAACTCCTGTTTGCCTGGTACTTTATGGCAATTTTGTATGCACTCAGAGAACCCTAAAGAATTTTCCCCTATATTTTTATCCAGAGACTGTTCTCTTATTAAGTAAACTATTTTACTATTTGGTGACCTTCTAAGAACTCCTGTTTGCCTGGTACTTTATGGCAATTTTGTATGCACTCAGAGCTCTCTAAAGAATTTTGCCCTATATTTTTATCCAGAGACTGTTCTCTTATTAAGTAAACTATTTTACTATTTGGTGACCTTCTAAGAACTCCTGTTTGCCTGGTACTTTATGGCAATTTTGTATGCACTCAGAGAACCCTAAAGAATTTTCCCCTATATTTTTATCCAGAGACTGTTCTCTTATTAAGTAAACTATTTTACTATTTGGTGACCTTCTAAGAACTCCTGTTTGCCTGGTACTTTATGGCAATTTTGTATGCACTCAGAGCACCCTAAAGAATTTTGCCCTATATTTTTATCCAGAGACTGTTCTCTTATTAAGTAAACTATTTTACTATTTGGTGACCTTCTAAGAACTCCTGTTTGCCTGGTACTTTATGGCAATTTTGTATGCACTCAGAGAACCCTAAAGAATTTTCCCCTATATTTTTATCCAGAGACTGTTCTCTTATTAAGTAAACTATTTTACTATTTGGTGACCTTCTAAGAACTCCTGTTTGCCTGGTACTTTATGGCAATTTTGTATGCACTCAGAGAACCCTAAAGAATTTTCCCCTATATTTTTATCCAGAGACTGTTCTCTTATTAAGTAAACTATTTTACTATTTGGTGACCTTCTAAGAACTCCTGTTTGCCTGGTACTTTATGGCAATTTTGTATGCACTCAGAGCTCTCTAAAGAATTTTGCTCTACCTTTTTATCCAGAGACTGTTCTCTTATTAAGTAAACTATTTTACTATTTGGTGACCTTCTAAGAACTCCTGTTTGCCTGGTACTTTATGGCAATTTTGTATGCACTCAGAGAACCCTAAAGAATTTTCCCCTATATTTTTATCCAGAGACTGTTCTCTTATTAAGTAAACTATTTTACTATTTGGTGACCTTCTAAGAACTCCTGTTTGCCTGGTACTTTATGGCAATTTTGTATGCACTCAGAGAACCCTAAAGAATTTTCCCCTATATTTTTATCCAGAGACTGTTCTCTTATTAAGTAAACTATTTTACTATTTGGTGACCTTCTAAGAACTCCTGTTTGCCTGGTACTTTATGGCAATTTTGTATGCACTCAGAGAACCCTAAAGAATTTTCCCCTATATTTTTATCCAGAGACTGTTCTCTTATTAAGTAAACTATTTTACTATTTGGTGACCTTCTAAGAACTCCTGTTTGCCTGGTACTTTATGGCAATTTTGTATGCACTCAGAGAACCCTAAAGAATTTTCCCCTATATTTTTATCCAGAGACTGTTCTCTTATTAAGTAAACTATTTTACTATTTGGTGACCTTCTAAGAACTCCTGTTTGCCTGGTACTTTATGGCAATTTTGTATGCACTCAGAGAACCCTAAAGAATTTTCCCCTATATTTTTATCCAGAGACTGTTCTCTTATTAAGTAAACTATTTTACTATTTGGTGACCTTCTAAGAACTCCTGTTTGCCTGGTACTTTATGGCAATTTTGTATGCACTCAGAGAACCCTAAAGAATTTTCCCCTATATTTTTATCCAGAGACTGTTCTCTTATTAAGTAAACTATTTTACTATTTGGTGACCTTCTAAGAACTCCTGTTTGCCTGGTACTTTATGGCAATTTTGTATGCACTCAGAGAACCCTAAAGAATTTTCCTCTATATTTTTATCCAGAGACTGTTCTCTTATTAAGTAAACTATTTTACTATTTGGTGACCTTCTAAGAACTCCTGTTTGCCTGGTACTTTATGGCAATTTTGTATGCACTCAGAGAACCCTAAAGAATTTTCCCCTATATTTTTATCCAGAGACTGTTCTCTTATTAAGTAAACTATTTTACTATTTGGTGACCTTCTAAGAACTCCTGTTTGCCTGGTACTTTATGGCAATTTTGTATGCACTCAGAGAACCCTAAAGAATTTTCCCCTATATTTTTATCCAGAGACTGTTCTCTTATTAAGTAAACTATTTTACTATTTGGTGACCTTCTAAGAACTCCTGTTTGCCTGGTACTTTATGGCAATTTTGTATGCACTCAGAGCTCCCTAAAGAATTTTCCCCTATATTTTTATCCAGAGACTGTTCTCTTATTAAGTAAACTATTTTACTATTTGGTGACCTTCTAAGAACTCCTGTTTGCCTGGTACTTTATGGCAATTTTGTATGCACTCAGAGAACCCTAAAGAATTTTCCCCTATATTTTTATCCAGAGACTGTTCTCTTATTAAGTAAACTATTTTACTATTTGGTGACCTTCTAAGAACTTCTGTTTGCCTGGTACTTTATGGCAATTTTGTATGCACTCAGAGAACCCTAAAGAATTTTCCCCTATATTTTTATCCAGAGACTGTTCTCTTATTAAGTAAACTATTTTACTATTTGGTGACCTTCTAAGAACTCCTGTTTGCCTGGTACTTTATGGCAATTTTGTATGCACTCAGAGCTCCCTAAAGAATTTTCCCCTATATTTTTATCCAGAGACTGTTCTCTTATTAAGTAAACTATTTTACTATTTGGTGACCTTCTAAGAACTCCTGTTTGCCTGGTACTTTATGGCAATTTTGTATGCACTCAGAGAACCCTAAAGAATTTTCCCCTATATTTTTATCCAGAGACTGTTCTCTTATTAAGTAAACTATTTTACTATTTGGTGACCTTCTAAGAACTCCTGTTTGCCTGGTACTTTATGGCAATTTTGTATGCACTCAGAGCTCTCTAAAGAATTTTGCTCTACCTTTTTATCCAGAGACTGTTCTCTTATTAAGTAAACTATTTTACTATTTGGTGACCTTCTAAGAACTCCTGTTTGCCTGGTACTTTATGGCAATTTTGTATGCACTCAGAGCTCTCTAAAGAATTTTGCCCTATATTTTTATCCAGAGACTGTTCTCTTATTAAGTAAACTATTTTACTATTTGGTGACCTTCTAAGAACTCCTGTTTGCCTGGTACTTTATGGCAATTTTGTATGCACTCAGAGAACCCTAAAGAATTTTCCCCTATATTTTTATCCAGAGACTGTTCTCTTATTAAGTAAACTATTTTACTATTTGGTGACCTTCTAAGAACTCCTGTTTGCCTGGTACTTTATGGCAATTTTGTATGCACTCAGAGCTCTCTAAAGAATTTTCCCCTATATTTTTATCCAGAGACTGTTCTCTTATTAAGTAAACTATTTTACTATTTGGTGACCTTCTAAGAACTCCTGTTTGCCTGGTACTTTATGGCAATTTTGTATGCACTCAGAGAACCCTAAAGAATTTTCCCCTATATTTTTATCCAGAGACTGTTCTCTTATTAAGTAAACTATTTTACTATTTGGTGACCTTCTAAGAACTCCTGTTTGCCTGGTACTTTATGGCAATTTTGTATGCACTCAGAGAACCCTAAAGAATTTTCCCCTATATTTTTATCCAGAGACTGTTCTCTTATTAAGTAAACTATTTTACTATTTGGTGACCTTCTAAGAACTCCTGTTTGCCTGGTACTTTATGGCAATTTTGTATGCACTCAGAGAACCCTAAAGAATTTTCCCCTATATTTTTATCCAGAGACTGTTCTCTTATTAAGTAAACTATTTTACTATTTGGTGACCTTCTAAGAACTCCTGTTTGCCTGGTACTTTATGGCAATTTTGTATGCACTCAGAGAACCCTAAAGAATTTTCCCCTATATTTTTATCCAGAGACTGATCTCTTATTAAGTAAACTATTTTACTATTTGGTGACCTTCTAAGAACTCCTGTTTGCCTGGTACTTTATGGCAATTTTGTATGCACTCAGAGAACCCTAAAGAATTTTCCCCTATATTTTTATCCAGAGACTGTTCTCTTATTAAGTAAACTATTTTACTATTTGGTGACCTTCTAAGAACTCCTGTTTGCCTGGTACTTTATGGCAATTTTGTATGCACTCAGAGCTCTCTAAAGAATTTTCCTCTATATTTTTATCCAGAGACTGTTCTCTTATTAAGTAAACTATTTTACTATTTGGTGACCTTCTAAGAACTCCTGTTTGCCTGGTACTTTATGGCAATTTTGTATGCACTCAGAGAACCCTAAAGAATTTTCCCCTATATTTTTATCCAGAGACTGTTCTCTTATTAAGTAAACTATTTTACTATTTGGTGACCTTCTAAGAACTCCTGTTTGCCTGGTACTTTATGGCAATTTTGTATGCACTCAGAGAACCCTAAAGAATTTTCCCCTATATTTTTATCCAGAGACTGTTCTCTTATTAAGTAAACTATTTTACTATTTGGTGACCTTCTAAGAACTCCTGTTTGCCTGGTACTTTATGGCAATTTTGTATGCACTCAGAGCTCTCTAAAGAATTTTCCCCTATATTTTTATCCAGAGACTGTTCTCTTATTAAGTAAACTATTTTACTATTTGGTGACCTTCTAAGAACTCCTGTTTGCCTGGTACTTTATGGCAATTTTGTATGCACTCAGAGAACCCCAAAGAATTTTCCCCTATATTTTTATCCAGAGACTGATCTCTTATTAAGTAAACTATTTTACTATTTGGTGACCTTCTAAGAACTCCTGTTTGCCTGGTACTTTATGGCAATTTTGTATGCACTCAGAGCTCTCTAAAGAATTTTGCTCTACCTTTTTATCCAGAGACTGTTCTCTTATTAAGTAAACTATTTTACTATTTGGTGACCTTCTAAGAACTCCTGTTTGCCTGGTACTTTATGGCAATTTTGTATGCACTCAGAGAACCCTAAAGAATTTTCCCCTATATTTTTATCCAGAGACTGATCTCTTATTAAGTAAACTATTTTACTATTTGGTGACCTTCTAAGAACTCCTGTTTGCCTGGTACTTTATGGCAATTTTGTATGCACTCAGAGCACCCTAAAGAATTTTCCCCTACCTTTTTATCCAGAGACTGTTCTCTTATTAAGTAAACTATTTTACTATTTGGTGACCTTCTAAGAACTCCTGTTTGCCTGGTACTTTATGGCAATTTTGTATGCACTCAGAGAACCCTAAAGAATTTTCCCCTATATTTTTATCCAGAGACTGTTCTCTTATTAAGTAAACTATTTTACTATTTGGTGACCTTCTAAGAACTCCTGTTTGCCTGGTACTTTATGGCAATTTTGTATGCACTCAGAGAACCCTAAAGAATTTTCCCCTATATTTTTGTCCAGAGACTGTTCTCTTATTAAGTAAACTATTTTACTATTTGGTGACCTTCTAAGAACTCCTGTTTGCCTGGTACTTTATGGCAATTTTGTATGCACTCAGAGCTCTCTAAAGAATTTTGCT